>JAJEOV010000099.1:0-25397 GCA_023512825.1 Liposcelis brunnea
TCTAACCAGACGTATTTCGATGCAAGAATCTCGTGAAATTTACAGAATTAAAAAATTCGGTCGCGTCTCGAGATATTTGCATTTTTGGTTTCGCTCTAACGAAAAAAATGGGCGTTTTTCGATGTTTTCAAATCGATATTTCAATTTCGATATATGAATTTTTTAGCTTGAAACGGCCAAAATATCGATGAATTATATACTGGGAGATGTATTTTAATCTGAGGAATCGATTAAGACTAGGTAGAACACTCAGTTTTTCGTTTTCGAAAAGATATTTAGGAAAACGGATTTTTAATATCGAACTTTATCGAAAATCGATTTTTGCTCAAATGTTTTTTCCCTACGCTCCACAGCTTCAAACTGTATACTACCAGACGTATTTCGATGCAAGGAATCTCGTGGAATTTACAGAATTAAAAAATTCGGTCGCGTTCTCGAGATATTTGCATTTTTAGGTTTCGCTCTAACGAAAAAAATGGCGTTTTTCGATGTTTTCAAATCGATATTTCAATTTCGATATATGAATTTTTTAGCTTGAAACGGGCCAAATATCGATGAATTATATACTGGGAGATGTATTTTAATCTGAGGAATCGATTAAGACTAGGTAGAACACTCAGTTTTTCGTTTTCGAAAAGATATTTAGGAAAAACGGATTTTTAATATCGAATCGATATCGAAATCGATTTTTGCTCAAATGTTTTTTTTCCCACGCTCCACAGCTTCAAACTCTATACTACCAGACGTATTTCGATGCAAGGAATCTCGTGGAATTTACAGAATTAAAAAATTCGGTCGCGTTCTCGAGATATTTGCATTTTTAGGTTTCGCTCTAACGAAAAAAATGGGCGTTTTTTCGATGTTTTCAAATCGATATTTCAATTTCGATATATGAATTTTTTAGCTTGAAACGGGCCAAAATATCGATGAATTATATACTGGGAGATGTATTTTAATCTGAGGAATCGATTAAGACTAGGTAGAACACTCAGTTTTTCGTTTTCGAAAAGATATTTAGGAAAAACGGATTTTTAATATCGAATCTTTATCGAAATCGATTTTTGCTCAAATGTTTTTTTCCCCACGCTCCACAGCTTCAAACTCTATACTACCAGACGTATTTCGATGCAAGGAATCTCGTGGAATTTACAGAATTAAAAAATTCGGTCGCGTTCTCGAGATATTTGCATTTTTAGGTTTCGCTCTAACGAAAAAAATGGGCGTTTTTTCGATGTTTTCAAATCGATATTTCAATTTCGATATATGAATTTTTTAGCTTGAAACGGGCCAAAATATCGATGAATTATATACTGGGAGATGTATTTTAATCTGAGGAATCGATTAAGACTAGGTAGAACACTCAGTTTTTCGTTTTCGAAAAGATATTTAGGAAAAACGGATTTTTAATATCGAATCGATATCGAAATCGATTTTTGCTCAAATGTTTTTTTTTCCCACGCTCCACAGCTTCAAACTCATACTACCAGACGTATTTCGATGCAAGGAATCTCGTGGAATTTACAGAATTAAAAAATTCGGTCGCGTTCTCGAGATATTTGCATTTTAGGTTTCGCTCTAACGAAAAAAATGGCGTTTTTTCGATGTTTTCAAATCGATATTTCAATTTCGATATATGAATTTTTTAGCTTGAAACGGGCCAAAATATCGATGAATTATATACTGGAGATGTATTTTAATCTGAGGAATCGATTAAGACTAGGTAGAACACTCAGTTTTTCGTTTTCGAAAAGATATTTAGGAAAAACGGATTTTTAATATCGAATTTATATCGAAATCGATTTTTGCTCAAATGTTTTTTTCCCCACGCTCCACAGCTTCAAACTCTATACTACCAGACGTATTTCGATGCAAGGAATCTCGTGGAATTTACAGAATTAAAAAATTCGGTCGCGTTCTCGAGATATTTGTTTTTTAGGTTTCGCTCTAACGAAAAAAATGGGCGTTTTTTCGATGTTTTCAAATCGATATTTCAATTTCGATATATGAATTTTTTTAGCTTGAAACGGGCCAAAATATCGATGAATTATATACTGGGAGATGTATTTTAATCTGAGGAATCGATTAAGACTAGGTAGAACACTCAGTTTTTCGTTTTCGAAAAGATATTTAGGAAAAACGGATTTTTAATATCGAATCGATATCGAAATCGATTTTTGCTCAAATGTTTTTTCCCCACGCTCCACAGCTTCAAACTGTATACTACCAGACGTATTTCGATGCAAGGAATCTCGTGGAATTTACAGAATTAAAAAATTCGGTCGCGTTCTCGAGATATTTGCATTTTAGGTTTCGCTCTAACGAAAAAAATGGGCGTTTTTTCGATGTTTTCAAATCGATATTTCAATTTCGATATATGAATTTTTTAGCTTGAAACGGGCCAAAATATCGATGAATTATATACTGGGAGATGTATTTTAATCTGAGGAATCGATTAAGACTAGGTAGAACACTCAGTTTTTCGTTTTCGAAAAGATATTTAGGAAAAAACGATTTTTAATATCGAATCGATATCGAAATCGATTTTTGCTCAAATGTTTTTTTCCCCACGCTCCACAGCTTCAAACTGTATACTACCAGACGTATTTCGATGCAAGGAATCTCGTGGAATTTACAGAATTAAAAAATTCGGTCGCGTTCTCGAGATATTTGCATTTTTAGGTTTCGCTCTAACGAAAAAAATGGGCGTTTTTTCGATGTTTTCAAATCGATATTTCAATTTCGATATATGAATTTTTTTAGCTTGAAACGGGCCAAAATATCGATGAATTATATACTGGGAGATGTATTTTAATCTGAGGAATCGATTAAGACTAGGTAGAACACTCAGTTTTTCGTTTTCGAAAAGATATTTAGGAAAAACGGATTTTTAATATCGAATCGATATCGAAATCGATTTTTGCTCAAATGTTTTTTTTCCCACGCTCCACAGCTTCAAACTCTATACTACCAGACGTATTTCGATGCAAGGAATCTCGTGGAATTTACAGAATTAAAAAATTCGGTCGCGTTCTCGAGATATTTGTTTTTTAGGTTTCGCTCTAACGAAAAAAATGGCGTTTTTTCGATGTTTTCAAATCGATATTTCAATTTCGATATATGAATTTTTTAGCTTGAAACGGGCCAAAATATCGATGAATTATATACTGGGAGATGTATTTTAATCTGAGGAATCGATTAAGACTAGGTAGAACACTCAGTTTTTCGTTTTCGAAAAGATATTTAGGAAAAACGGATTTTTAATATCGAATCGATATCGAAATCGATTTTTGCTCAAATGTTTTTTTCCCCACGCTCCACAGCTTCAAACTGTATACTACCAGACGTATTTCGATGCAAGGAATCTCGTGGAATTTACAGAATTAAAAAATTCGGTCGCGTTCTCGAGATATTTGATTTTTAGGTTTCGCTCTAACGAAAAAAATGGGCGTTTTTTCGATGTTTTCAAATCGATATTTCAATTTCGATATATGAATTTTTTAGCTTGAAACGGGCCAAAATATCGATGAATTATATACTGGGAGATGTATTTTAATCTGAGGAATCGATTAAGACTAGGTAGAACACTCAGTTTTTCGTTTTCGAAAAGATATTTAGGAAAAACGGATTTTTAATATCGAATCGATATCGAAATCGATTTTTGCTCAAATGTTTTTTTCCCCACGCTCCACAGCTTCAAACTCTATACTACCAGACGTATTTCGATGCAAGGAATCTCGTGGAATTTACAGAATTAAAAAATTCGGTCGCGTTCTCGAGATATTTGAATTTTTAGGTTTCGCTCTAACGAAAAAAATGGGCGTTTTTTCGATGTTTTCAAATCGATATTTCAATTTCGATATATGAATTTTTTAGCTTGAAACGGGCCAAAATATCGATGAATTATATACTGGGAGATGTATTTTAATCTGAGGAATCGATTAAGACTAGGTAGAACACTCAGTTTTTCGTTTTCGAAAAGATATTTAGGAAAAAACGGATTTTTAATATCGAATCGATATCGAAATCGATTTTTGCTCAAATGTTTTTTTCCCCACGCTCCACAGCTTCAAACTCTATACTACCAGACGTATTTCGATGCAAGGAATCTCGTGGAATTTACAGAATTAAAAAATTCGGTCGCGTTCTCGAGATATTTGAATTTTTAGGTTTCGCTCTAACGAAAAAAATGGGCGTTTTTTCGATGTTTTCAAATCGATATTTCAATTTCGATATATGAATTTTTTAGCTTGAAACGGGCCAAAATATCGATGAATTATATACTGGGAGATGTATTTTAATCTGAGGAATCGATTAAGACTAGGTAGAACACTCAGTTTTTCGTTTTCGAAAAGATATTTAGGAAAAACGGATTTTTAATATCGAATCGATATCGAAATCGATTTTTGCTCAAATGTTTTTTTCCCCCACGCTCCACAGCTTCAAACTGTATACTACCAGACGTATTTCGATGCAAGGAATCTCGTGGAATTTACAGAATTAAAAAATTCGGTCGCGTTCTCGAGATATTTGAATTTTAGGTTTCGCTCTAACGAAAAAAATGGGCGTTTTTTCGATGTTTTCAAATCGATATTTCAATTTCGATATATGAATTTTTTAGCTTGAAACGGGCCAAAATATCGATGAATTATATACTGGGAGATGTATTTTAATCTGAGGAATCGATTAAGACTAGGTAGAACACTCAGTTTTTCGTTTTCGAAAAGATATTTAGGAAAAACGGATTTTTAATATCGAATCGATATCGAAATCGATTTTTGCTCAAATGTTTTTTTCCCCACGCTCCACAGCTTCAAACTCTATACTACCAGACGTATTTCGATGCAAGGAATCTCGTGGAATTTACAGAATTAAAAAATTCGGTCGCGTTCTCGAGATATTTGAATTTTTAGGTTTCGCTCTAACGAAAAAAATGGCGTTTTTTCGATGTTTTCAAATCGATATTTCAATTTCGATATATGAATTTTTTAGCTTGAAACGGGCCAAAATATCGATGAATTATATACTGGGAGATGTATTTTAATCTGAGGAATCGATTAAGACTAGGTAGAACACTCAGTTTTTTCGTTTTCGAAAAGATATTTAGGAAAAACGGATTTTTAATATCGAATCGATATCGAAATCGATTTTTGCTCAAATGTTTTTTTTCCCACGCTCCACAGCTTCAAACTCTATACTACCAGACGTATTTCGATGCAAGGAATCTCGTGGAATTTACAGAATTAAAAAATTCGGTCGCGTTCTCGAGATATTTGCATTTTTAGGTTTCGCTCTAACGAAAAAAATGGGCGTTTTTTCGATGTTTTCAAATCGATATTTCAATTTCGATATATGAATTTTTTAGCTTGAAACGGGCCAAAATATCGATGAATTATATACTGGGAGATGTATTTTAATCTGAGGAATCGATTAAGACTAGGTAGAACACTCAGTTTTTCGTTTTCGAAAAGATATTTAGGAAAAACGGATTTTTAATATCGAATCGATATCGAAATCGATTTTTGCTCAAATGTTTTTTTTCCCACGCTCCACAGCTTCAAACTCTATACTACCAGACGTATTTCGATGCAAGGAATCTCGTGGAATTTACAGAATTAAAAAATTCGGTCGCGTTCTCGAGATATTTGAATTTTTAGGTTTCGCTCTAACGAAAAAAATGGGCGTTTTTTTCGATGTTTTCAAATCGATATTTCAATTTCGATATATGAATTTTTTAGCTTGAAACGGGCCAAAATATCGATGAATTATATACTGGGAGATGTATTTTAATCTGAGGAATCGATTAAGACTAGGTAGAACACTCAGTTTTTCGTTTTCGAAAAGATATTTAGGAAAAACGGATTTTTAATATCGAATCGATATCGAAATCGATTTTTGCTCAAATGTTTTTTTCCCCACGCTCCACAGCTTCAAACTCTATACTACCAGACGTATTTCGATGCAAGGAATCTCGTGGAATTTACAGAATTAAAAAATTCGGTCGCGTTCTCGAGATATTTGAATTTTTAGGTTTCGCTCTAACGAAAAAAATGGGCGTTTTTTCGATGTTTTCAAATCGATATTTCAATTTCGATATATGAATTTTTTAGCTTGAAACGGGCCAAAATATCGATGAATTATATACTGGGAGATGTATTTTAATCTGAGGAATCGATTAAGACTAGGTAGAACACTCAGTTTTTCGTTTTCGAAAAGATATTTAGGAAAAACGGATTTTTAATATCGAATCGATATCGAAATCGATTTTTGCTCAAATGTTTTTTTCCCCACGCTCCACAGCTTCAAACTGTATACTACCAGACGTATTTCGATGCAAGGAATCTCGTGGAATTTACAGAATTAAAAAATTCGGTCGCGTTCTCGAGATATTTGCATTTTTAGGTTTCGCTCTAACGAAAAAAATGGGCGTTTTTTCGATGTTTTCAAATCGATATTTCAATTTCGATATATGAATTTTTTAGCTTGAAACGGGCCAAAATATCGATGAATTATATACTGGGAGATGTATTTTAATCTGAGGAATCGATTAAGACTAGGTAGAACACTCAGTTTTTCGTTTTCGAAAAGATATTTAGGAAAAACGGATTTTTAATATCGAATCGATATCGAAATCGATTTTTGCTCAAATGTTTTTTTCCCCACGCTCCACAGCTTCAAACTCTATACTACCAGACGTATTTCGATGCAAGGAATCTCGTGGAATTTACAGAATTAAAAAATTCGGTCGCGTTCTCGAGATATTTGAATTTTTAGGTTTCGCTCTAACGAAAAAAATGGGCGTTTTTTCGATGTTTTCAAATCGATATTTCAATTTCGATATATGAATTTTTTAGCTTGAAACGGGCCAAAATATCGATGAATTATATACTGGGAGATGTATTTTAATCTGAGGAATCGATTAAGACTAGGTAGAACACTCAGTTTTTCGTTTTCGAAAAGATATTTAGGAAAAACGGATTTTTAATATCGAATCGATATCGAAATCGATTTTTGCTCAAATGTTTTTTTCCCCACGCTCCACAGCTTCAAACTGTATACTACCAGACGTATTTCGATGCAAGGAATCTCGTGGAATTTACAGAATTAAAAAATTCGGTCGCGTTCTCGAGATATTTGAATTTTTAGGTTTCGCTCTAACGAAAAAAATGGGCGTTTTTTCGATGTTTTCAAATCGATATTTCAATTTCGATATATGAATTTTTTAGCTTGAAACGGGCCAAAATATCGATGAATTATATACTGGGAGATGTATTTTAATCTGAGGAATCGATTAAGACTAGGTAGAACACTCAGTTTTTCGTTTTCGAAAAGATATTTAGGAAAAACGGATTTTTAATATCGAATCGATATCGAAATCGATTTTTGCTCAAATGTTTTTTTCCCCACGCTCCACAGCTTCAAACTCTATACTACCAGACGTATTTCGATGCAAGGAATCTCGTGGAATTTACAGAATTAAAAAATTCGGTCGCGTTCTCGAGATATTTGCATTTTTAGGTTTCGCTCTAACGAAAAAAATGGGCGTTTTTTCGATGTTTTCAAATCGATATTTCAATTTCGATATATGAATTTTTTAGCTTGAAACGGGCCAAAATATCGATGAATTATATACTGGGAGATGTATTTTAATCTGAGGAATCGATTAAGACTAGGTAGAACACTCAGTTTTTCGTTTTCGAAAAGATATTTAGGAAAAACGGATTTTTAATATCGAATCGATATCGAAATCGATTTTTGCTCAAATGTTTTTTTCCCCACGCTCCACAGCTTCAAACTGTATACTACCAGACGTATTTCGATGCAAGGAATCTCGTGGAATTTACAGAATTAAAAAATTCGGTCGCGTTCTCGAGATATTTGCATTTTTAGGTTTCGCTCTAACGAAAAAAATGGGCGTTTTTTCGATGTTTTCAAATCGATATTTCAATTTCGATATATGAATTTTTTAGCTTGAAACGGGCCAAAATATCGATGAATTATATACTGGGAGATGTATTTTAATCTGAGGAATCGATTAAGACTAGGTAGAACACTCAGTTTTTCGTTTTCGAAAAGATATTTAGGAAAAACGGATTTTTAATATCGAATCGATATCGAAATCGATTTTTGCTCAAATGTTTTTTTCCCCACGCTCCACAGCTTCAAACTGTATACTACCAGACGTATTTCGATGCAAGGAATCTCGTGGAATTTACAGAATTAAAAAATTCGGTCGCGTTCTCGAGATATTTGCATTTTTAGGTTTCGCTCTAACGAAAAAAATGGGCGTTTTTTCGATGTTTTCAAATCGATATTTCAATTTCGATATATGAATTTTTTAGCTTGAAACGGGCCAAAATATCGATGAATTATATACTGGGAGATGTATTTTAATCTGAGGAATCGATTAAGACTAGGTAGAACACTCAGTTTTTCGTTTTCGAAAAGATATTTAGGAAAAACGGATTTTTAATATCGAATCGATATCGAAATCGATTTTTGCTCAAATGTTTTTTTTCCCACGCTCCACAGCTTCAAACTCTATACTACCAGACGTATTTCGATGCAAGGAATCTCGTGGAATTTACAGAATTAAAAAATTCGGTCGCGTTCTCGAGATATTTGAATTTTTAGGTTTCGCTCTAACGAAAAAAATGGGCGTTTTTTCGATGTTTTCAAATCGATATTTCAATTTCGATATATGAATTTTTTAGCTTGAAACGGGCCAAAATATCGATGAATTATATACTGGGAGATGTATTTTAATCTGAGGAATCGATTAAGACTAGGTAGAACACTCAGTTTTTCGTTTTCGAAAAGATATTTAGGAAAAACGGATTTTTAATATCGAATCGATATCGAAATCGATTTTTGCTCAAATGTTTTTTTCCCCACGCTCCACAGCTTCAAACTCTATACTACCAGACGTATTTCGATGCAAGGAATCTCGTGGAATTTACAGAATTAAAAAATTCGGTCGCGTTCTCGAGATATTTGCATTTTTAGGTTTCGCTCTAACGAAAAAAATGGGCGTTTTTTCGATGTTTTCAAATCGATATTTCAATTTCGATATATGAATTTTTTAGCTTGAAACGGGCCAAAATATCGATGAATTATATACTGGGAGATGTATTTTAATCTGAGGAATCGATTAAGACTAGGTAGAACACTCAGTTTTTCGTTTTCGAAAAGATATTTAGGAAAAACGGATTTTTAATATCGAATCGATATCGAAATCGATTTTTGCTCAAATGTTTTTTTCCCCACGCTCCACAGCTTCAAACTCTATACTACCAGACGTATTTCGATGCAAGGAATCTCGTGGAATTTACAGAATTAAAAAATTCGGTCGCGTTCTCGAGATATTTGCATTTTTAGGTTTCGCTCTAACGAAAAAAATGGGCGTTTTTTCGATGTTTTCAAATCGATATTTCAATTTCGATATATGAATTTTTTAGCTTGAAACGGGCCAAAATATCGATGAATTATATACTGGGAGATGTATTTTAATCTGAGGAATCGATTAAGACTAGGTAGAACACTCAGTTTTTTCGTTTTCGAAAAGATATTTAGGAAAAACGGATTTTTAATATCGAATCGATATCGAAATCGATTTTTGCTCAAATGTTTTTTTCCCCACGCTCCACAGCTTCAAACTCTATACTACCAGACGTATTTCGATGCAAGGAATCTCGTGGAATTTACAGAATTAAAAAATTCGGTCGCGTTCTCGAGATATTTGAATTTTTAGGTTTCGCTCTAACGAAAAAAATGGGCGTTTTTTCGATGTTTTCAAATCGATATTTCAATTTCGATATATGAATTTTTTAGCTTGAAACGGGCCAAAATATCGATGAATTATATACTGGGAGATGTATTTTAATCTGAGGAATCGATTAAGACTAGGTAGAACACTCAGTTTTTCGTTTTCGAAAAGATATTTAGGAAAAACGGATTTTTAATATCGAATCGATATCGAAATCGATTTTTGCTCAAATGTTTTTTTCCCCACGCTCCACAGCTTCAAACTGTATACTACCAGACGTATTTCGATGCAAGGAATCTCGTGGAATTTACAGAATTAAAAAATTCGGTCGCGTTCTCGAGATATTTGCATTTTTAGGTTTCGCTCTAACGAAAAAAATGGGCGTTTTTTCGATGTTTTCAAATCGATATTTCAATTTCGATATATGAATTTTTTAGCTTGAAACGGGCCAAAATATCGATGAATTATATACTGGGAGATGTATTTTAATCTGAGGAATCGATTAAGACTAGGTAGAACACTCAGTTTTTCGTTTTCGAAAAGATATTTAGGAAAAACGGATTTTAATATCGAATCGATATCGAAATCGATTTTTGCTCAAATGTTTTTTTTCCCACGCTCCACAGCTTCAAACTGTATACTACCAGACGTATTTCGATGCAAGGAATCTCGTGGAATTTACAGAATTAAAAAATTCGGTCGCGTTCTCGAGATATTTGAATTTTTAGGTTTCGCTCTAACGAAAAAAATGGGCGTTTTTTCGATGTTTTCAAATCGATATTTCAATTTCGATATATGAATTTTTTAGCTTGAAACGGGCCAAAATATCGATGAATTATATACTGGGAGATGTATTTTAATCTGAGGAATCGATTAAGACTAGGTAGAACACTCAGTTTTTCGTTTTCGAAAAGATATTTAGGAAAAACGGATTTTTAATATCGAATCGATATATCGAAATCGATTTTTGCTCAAATGTTTTTTTCCCCACGCTCCACAGCTTCAAACTCTATACTACCAGACGTATTTCGATGCAAGGAATCTCGTGGAATTTACAGAATTAAAAAATTCGGTCGCGTTCTCGAGATATTTGCATTTTTAGGTTTCGCTCTAACGAAAAAAATGGGCGTTTTTTCGATGTTTTCAAATCGATATTTCAATTTCGATATATGAATTTTTTAGCTTGAAACGGGCCAAAATATCGATGAATTATATACTGGGAGATGTATTTTAATCTGAGGAATCGATTAAGACTAGGTAGAACACTCAGTTTTTCGTTTTCGAAAAGATATTTAGGAAAAACGGATTTTTAATATCGAATCGATATCGAAATCGATTTTTGCTCAAATGTTTTTTTTCCCACGCTCCACAGCTTCAAACTGTATACTACCAGACGTATTTCGATGCAAGGAATCTCGTGGAATTTACAGAATTAAAAAATTCGGTCGCGTTCTCGAGATATTTGCATTTTTAGGTTTCGCTCTAACGAAAAAAATGGGCGTTTTTTCGATGTTTTCAAATCGATATTTCAATTTCGATATATGAATTTTTTAGCTTGAAACGGGCCAAAATATCGATGAATTATATACTGGGAGATGTATTTTAATCTGAGGAATCGATTAAGACTAGGTAGAACACTCAGTTTTTCGTTTTCGAAAAGATATTTAGGAAAAACGGATTTTTAATATCGAATCGATATCGAAATCGATTTTTGCTCAAATGTTTTTTTCCCCACGCTCCACAGCTTCAAACTCTATACTACCAGACGTATTTCGATGCAAGGAATCTCGTGGAATTTACAGAATTAAAAAATTCGGTCGCGTTCTCGAGATATTTGCATTTTTAGGTTTCGCTCTAACGAAAAAAATGGGCGTTTTTTCGATGTTTTCAAATCGATATTTCAATTTCGATATATGAATTTTTTAGCTTGAAACGGGCCAAAATATCGATGAATTATATACTGGGAGATGTATTTTAATCTGAGGAATCGATTAAGACTAGGTAGAACACTCAGTTTTTCGTTTTCGAAAAGATATTTAGGAAAAACGGATTTTTAATATCGAATCGATATCGAAATCGATTTTTGCTCAAATGTTTTTTTCCCCACGCTCCACAGCTTCAAACTGTATACTACCAGACGTATTTCGATGCAAGGAATCTCGTGGAATTTACAGAATTAAAAAATTCGGTCGCGTTCTCGAGATATTTGCATTTTTAGGTTTCGCTCTAACGAAAAAAATGGGCGTTTTTTCGATGTTTTCAAATCGATATTTCAATTTCGATATATGAATTTTTTAGCTTGAAACGGGCCAAAATATCGATGAATTATATACTGGGAGATGTATTTTAATCTGAGGAATCGATTAAGACTAGGTAGAACACTCAGTTTTTCGTTTTCGAAAAGATATTTAGGAAAAACGGATTTTTAATATCGAATCGATATCGAAATCGATTTTTGCTCAAATGTTTTTTTCCCCACGCTCCACAGCTTCAAACTCTATACTACCAGACGTATTTCGATGCAAGGAATCTCGTGGAATTTACAGAATTAAAAAATTCGGTCGCGTTCTCGAGATATTTGAATTTTTAGGTTTCGCTCTAACGAAAAAAATGGGCGTTTTTTTCGATGTTTTCAAATCGATATTTCAATTTCGATATATGAATTTTTTAGCTTGAAACGGGCCAAAATATCGATGAATTATATACTGGGAGATGTATTTTAATCTGAGGAATCGATTAAGACTAGGTAGAACACTCAGTTTTTCGTTTTCGAAAAGATATTTAGGAAAAACGGATTTTTAATATCGAATCGATATCGAAATCGATTTTTGCTCAAATGTTTTTTTCCCCACGCTCCACAGCTTCAAACTGTATACTACCAGACGTATTTCGATGCAAGGAATCTCGTGGAATTTACAGAATTAAAAAATTCGGTCGCGTTCTCGAGATATTTGCATTTTTAGGTTTCGCTCTAACGAAAAAAATGGGCGTTTTTTCGATGTTTTCAAATCGATATTTCAATTTCGATATATGAATTTTTTAGCTTGAAACGGGCCAAAATATCGATGAATTATATACTGGGAGATGTATTTTAATCTGAGGAATCGATTAAGACTAGGTAGAACACTCAGTTTTTCGTTTTCGAAAAGATATTTAGGAAAAACGGATTTTTAATATCGAATCGATATCGAAATCGATTTTTGCTCAAATGTTTTTTTCCCCACGCTCCACAGCTTCAAACTCTATACTACCAGACGTATTTCGATGCAAGGAATCTCGTGGAATTTACAGAATTAAAAAATTCGGTCGCGTTCTCGAGATATTTGAATTTTTAGGTTTCGCTCTAACGAAAAAAATGGGCGTTTTTTCGATGTTTTCAAATCGATATTTCAATTTCGATATATGAATTTTTTAGCTTGAAACGGGCCAAAATATCGATGAATTATATACTGGGAGATGTATTTTAATCTGAGGAATCGATTAAGACTAGGTAGAACACTCAGTTTTTCGTTTTCGAAAAGATATTTAGGAAAAACGGATTTTTAATATCGAATCGATATCGAAATCGATTTTTGCTCAAATGTTTTTTTCCCCACGCTCCACAGCTTCAAACTCTATACTACCAGACGTATTTCGATGCAAGGAATCTCGTGGAATTTACAGAATTAAAAAATTCGGTCGCGTTCTCGAGATATTTGCATTTTTAGGTTTCGCTCTAACGAAAAAAATGGGCGTTTTTTCGATGTTTTCAAATCGATATTTCAATTTCGATATATGAATTTTTTAGCTTGAAACGGGCCAAAATATCGATGAATTATATACTGGGAGATGTATTTTAATCTGAGGAATCGATTAAGACTAGGTAGAACACTCAGTTTTTCGTTTTCGAAAAGATATTTAGGAAAAACGGATTTTTAATATCGAATCGATATCGAAATCGATTTTTGCTCAAATGTTTTTCCCCACGCTCCACAGCTTCAAACTCTATACTACCAGACGTATTTCGATGCAAGGAATCTCGTGGAATTTACAGAATTAAAAAATTCGGTCGCGTTCTCGAGATATTTGCATTTTTAGGTTTCGCTCTAACGAAAAAAATGGGCGTTTTTTCGATGTTTTCAAATCGATATTTCAATTTCGATATATGAATTTTTTAGCTTGAAACGGGCCAAAATATCGATGAATTATATACTGGGAGATGTATTTTAATCTGAGGAATCGATTAAGACTAGGTAGAACACTCAGTTTTTCGTTTTCGAAAAGATATTTAGGAAAAACGGATTTTTAATATCGAATCGATATCGAAATCGATTTTTGCTCAAATGTTTTTTTCCCCACGCTCCACAGCTTCAAACTGTATACTACCAGACGTATTTCGATGCAAGGAATCGTGGAATTTACAGAATTAAAAAATTCGGTCGCGTTCTCGAGATATTTGCATTTTTAGGTTTCGCTCTAACGAAAAAAATGGGCGTTTTTTCGATGTTTTCAAATCGATATTTCAATTTCGATATATGAATTTTTTAGCTTGAAACGGGCCAAAATATCGATGAATTATATACTGGGAGATGTATTTTAATCTGAGGAATCGATTAAGACTAGGTAGAACACTCAGTTTTTCGTTTTCGAAAAGATATTTAGGAAAAACGGATTTTTAATATCGAATCGATATCGAAATCGATTTTTGCTCAAATGTTTTTTTCCCCACGCTCCACAGCTTCAAACTGTATACTACCAGACGTATTTCGATGCAAGGAATCTCGTGGAATTTACAGAATTAAAAAATTCGGTCGCGTTCTCGAGATATTTGCATTTTTAGGTTTCGCTCTAACGAAAAAAATGGGCGTTTTTTCGATGTTTTCAAATCGATATTTCAATTTCGATATATGAATTTTTTAGCTTGAAACGGCCAAAATATCGATGAATTATATACTGGGAGATGTATTTTAATCTGAGGAATCGATTAAGACTAGGTAGAACACTCAGTTTTTCGTTTTCGAAAAGATATTTAGGAAAAACGGATTTTTAATATCGAATCGATATCGAAATCGATTTTTGCTCAAATGTTTTTTTCCCCACGCTCCACAGCTTCAAACTCTATACTACCAGACGTATTTCGATGCAAGGAATCTCGTGGAATTTACAGAATTAAAAAATTCGGTCGCGTTCTCGAGATATTTGCATTTTTAGGTTTCGCTCTAACGAAAAAAATGGGCGTTTTTTCGATGTTTTCAAATCGATATTTCAATTTCGATATATGAATTTTTTAGCTTGAAACGGGCCAAAATATCGATGAATTATATACTGGGAGATGTATTTTAATCTGAGGAATCGATTAAGACTAGGTAGAACACTCAGTTTTTCGTTTTCGAAAAGATATTTAGGAAAAACGGATTTTTAATATCGAATCGATATCGAAATCGATTTTTGCTCAAATGTTTTTTTCCCCACGCTCCACAGCTTCAAACTGTATACTACCAGACGTATTTCGATGCAAGGAATCTCGTGGAATTTACAGAATTAAAAAATTCGGTCGCGTTCTCGAGATATTTGCATTTTTAGGTTTCGCTCTAACGAAAAAAATGGGCGTTTTTTTCGATGTTTTCAAATCGATATTTCAATTTCGATATATGAATTTTTTAGCTTGAAACGGGCCAAAATATCGATGAATTATATACTGGGAGATGTATTTTAATCTGAGGAATCGATTAAGACTAGGTAGAACACTCAGTTTTTCGTTTTCGAAAAGATATTTAGGAAAAACGGATTTTTAATATCGAATCGATATCGAAATCGATTTTTGCTCAAATGTTTTTTTCCCCACGCTCCACAGCTTCAAACTCTATACTACCAGACGTATTTCGATGCAAGGAATCTCGTGGAATTTACAGAATTAAAAAATTCGGTCGCGTTCTCGAGATATTTGCATTTTTAGGTTTCGCTCTAACGAAAAAAATGGGCGTTTTTTCGATGTTTTCAAATCGATATTTCAATTTCGATATATGAATTTTTTAGCTTGAAACGGGCCAAAATATCGATGAATTATATACTGGGAGATGTATTTTAATCTGAGGAATCGATTAAGACTAGGTAGAACACTCAGTTTTTCGTTTTCGAAAAGATATTTAGGAAAAACGGATTTTTAATATCGAATCGATATCGAAATCGATTTTTGCTCAAATGTTTTTTTCCCCACGCTCCACAGCTTCAAACTGTATACTACCAGACGTATTTCGATGCAAGGAATCTCGTGGAATTTACAGAATTAAAAAATTCGGTCGCGTTCTCGAGATATTTGCATTTTTAGGTTTCGCTCTAACGAAAAAAATGGGCGTTTTTTCGATGTTTTCAAATCGATATTTCAATTTCGATATATGAATTTTTTAGCTTGAAACGGGCCAAAATATCGATGAATTATATACTGGGAGATGTATTTTAATCTGAGGAATCGATTAAGACTAGGTAGAACACTCAGTTTTTCGTTTTCGAAAAGATATTTAGGAAAAACGGATTTTTAATATCGAATCGATATCGAAATCGATTTTTGCTCAAATGTTTTTTTTCCCACGCTCCACAGCTTCAAACTCTATACTACCAGACGTATTTCGATGCAAGGAATCTCGTGGAATTTACAGAATTAAAAAATTCGGTCGCGTTCTCGAGATATTTGCATTTTTAGGTTTCGCTCTAACGAAAAAAATGGGCGTTTTTTCGATGTTTTCAAATCGATATTTCAATTTCGATATATGAATTTTTTAGCTTGAAACGGGCCAAAATATCGATGAATTATATACTGGGAGATGTATTTTAATCTGAGGAATCGATTAAGACTAGGTAGAACACTCAGTTTTTCGTTTTCGAAAAGATATTTAGGAAAAACGGATTTTTAATATCGAATCGATATCGAAATCGATTTTTGCTCAAATGTTTTTTTCCCCACGCTCCACAGCTTCAAACTCTATACTACCAGACGTATTTCGATGCAAGGAATCTCGTGGAATTTACAGAATTAAAAAATTCGGTCGCGTTCTCGAGATATTTGCTTTTTAGGTTTCGCTCTAACGAAAAAAATGGGCGTTTTTTCGATGTTTTCAAATCGATATTTCAATTTCGATATATGAATTTTTTAGCTTGAAACGGGCCAAAATATCGATGAATTATATACTGGGAGATGTATTTTAATCTGAGGAATCGATTAAGACTAGGTAGAACACTCAGTTTTTCGTTTTCGAAAAGATATTTAGGAAAAACGGATTTTTAATATCGAATCGATATCGAAATCGATTTTTGCTCAAATGTTTTTTTCCCCACGCTCCACAGCTTCAAACTGTATACTACCAGACGTATTTCGATGCAAGGAATCTCGTGGAATTTACAGAATTAAAAAATTCGGTCGCGTTCTCGAGATATTTGCATTTTTAGGTTTCGCTCTAACGAAAAAAATGGGCGTTTTTTCGATGTTTTCAAATCGATATTTCAATTTCGATATATGAATTTTTTAGCTTGAAACGGGCCAAAATATCGATGAATTATATACTGGGAGATGTATTTTAATCTGAGGAATCGATTAAGACTAGGTAGAACACTCAGTTTTTCGTTTTCGAAAAGATATTTAGGAAAAACGGATTTTTAATATCGAATCTTATCGAAAATCGATTTTTGCTCAAATGTTTTTTTCCCCACGCTCCACAGCTTCAAACTCTATACTACCAGACGTATTTCGATGCAAGGAATCTCGTGGAATTTACAGAATTAAAAAATTCGGTCGCGTTCTCGAGATATTTGCATTTTTAGGTTTCGCTCTAACGAAAAAAATGGGCGTTTTTTTCGATGTTTTCAAATCGATATTTCAATTTCGATATATGAATTTTTTAGCTTGAAACGGGCCAAAATATCGATGAATTATATACTGGGAGATGTATTTTAATCTGAGGAATCGATTAAGACTAGGTAGAACACTCAGTTTTTCGTTTTCGAAAAGATATTTAGGAAAAACGGATTTTTAATATCGAACGATATCGAAATCGATTTTTGCTCAAATGTTTTTTTCCCCACGCTCCACAGCTTCAAACTGTATACTACCAGACGTATTTCGATGCAAGGAATCTCGTGGAATTTACAGAATTAAAAAATTCGGTCGCGTTCTCGAGATATTTGCATTTTTAGGTTTCGCTCTAACGAAAAAAATGGGCGTTTTTTCGATGTTTTCAAATCGATATTTCAATTTCGATATATGAATTTTTTAGCTTGAAACGGGCCAAAATATCGATGAATTATATACTGGGAGATGTATTTTAATCTGAGGAATCGATTAAGACTAGGTAGAACACTCAGTTTTTCGTTTTCGAAAAGATATTTAGGAAAAACGGATTTTTAATATCGAATCGATATCGAAAATCGATTTTTGCTCAAATGTTTTTTTTCCCTACGCTCCACAGCTTCAAACTCTATACTACCAGACGTATTTCGATGCAAGGAATCTCGTGGAATTTACAGAATTAAAAAAATTCGGTCGCGTTCTCGAGATATTTGCTTTTTTAGGTTTCGCTCTAACGAAAAAAATGGGCGTTTTTTCGATGTTTTCAAATCGATATTTCAATTTCGATATATGAATTTTTTAGCTTGAAACGGGCCAAAATATCGATGAATTATATACTGGGAGATGTATTTTAATCTGAGGAATCGATTAAGACTAGGTAGAACACTCAGTTTTTCGTTTTCGAAAAGATATTTAGGAAAAACGGATTTTTAATATCGAATCGATATCGAAATCGATTTTTGCTCAAATGTTTTTTTCCCCACGCTCCACAGCTTCAAACTCTATACTACCAGACGTATTTCGATGCAAGGAATCTCGTGGAATTTACAGAATTAAAAAATTCGGTCGCGTTCTCGAGATATTTGCATTTTTAGGTTTCGCTCTAACGAAAAAAATGGGCGTTTTTTCGATGTTTTCAAATCGATATTTCAATTTCGATATATGAATTTTTTAGCTTGATACGGGCCAAAATATCGATGAATTATATACTGGGAGATGTATTTTAATCTGAGGAATCGATTAAGACTAGCTAGAACACTCAGTTTTTCGTCTTCGAAAAGATATTTAGGAAAAACGGATTTTTAATATCGAACTTTATCGAAAATCGATTTTTGCTCAAATGTTTTTTTCCCTACGCTCCACAGCCTCAAACTCTATACTACCAGACGTATTTCGATGCAAGGAATGTCGTGGAATTTACAGAATTAAAAAATTCGGTCGCGTTCTCGAGATATTTGCATTTTTAGGTTTCGCTCTAACGAAAAAAATGGGCGTTTTTTTCGATGTTTTCAAATCGATATTTCAATTTCGATATATGAATTTTTTAGCTTGATACGGGCCAAAATATCGATGAATTATATACTGGGAGATGTATTTTAATCTGAGGAATCGATTAAGACTAGCTAGAACACTCAGTTTTTCGTTTTCGAAAAGATATTTAGGAAAAACGGATTTTTAATATCGAACTTTATCGAAAATCGATTTTTGCTCAAATGTTTTTTTCCCCTACGCTCCAGAGCTTCAAACTGTATACTACCAGACGTATTTCGATGCAAGGAATGTCGTGGAATTTACAGAATTAAAAAATTCGGTCGCGTTCTCGAGATATTTGCATTTTTAGGTTTCGCTCTAACGAAAAAAATGGGCGTTTTTTCGATGTTTTCAAATCGATATTTCAATTTCGATATATGAATTTTTTAGCTTGATACGGGCCAAAATATCGATGAATTATATACTGGGAGATGTATTTTAATCTGAGGAATCGATTAAGACTAGCTAGAACACTCAGTTTTTCGTCTTCGAAAAGATATTTAGGAAAACGGATTTTTAATATCGAACTTTATCGAAAATCGATTTTTGCTCAAATGTTTTTTTCCCTACGCTCCACAGCCTCAAACTCTATACTACCAGACGTATTTCGATGCAAGGAATGTCGTGGAATTTACAGAATTAAAAAATTCGGTCGCGTTCTCGAGATATTTGCATTTTTTAGGTTTCGCTCGAACGAAAAAAATGGGCGTTTTTTCGATGTTTTCAAATCGATATTTCAATTTCGATATATGAATTTTTTAGCTTGATACGGGCCAAAATATCGATGAATTAAATACTGGGAGATGTATTTTAATCTGAGGAATCGATTAAGACTAGCTAGAACACTCAGTTTTTCGTCTTCGAAAAGATATTTAGGAAAAACAGATTTTTAATATCGAACTTTATCGAAAATCGATTTTTGCTCAAATGTTTTTTTCCCTACGCTCCACAGCTTCAAACTGTATACTACCAGACGTATTTCGATGCAAGGAATGTCGTGGAATTTACAGAATTAAAAAATTCGGTCGCGTTCTCGAGATATTTGCTTTTTTAGGTTTCGCTCTAACGAAAAAAATGGGCGTTTTTTCGATGTTTTCAAATCGATATTTCAATTTCGATATATGAATTTTTTAGCTTGATACGGGCCAAAATATCGATGAATTATATACTGGGAGATGTATTTTAATCTGAGGAATCGATTAAGACTAGCTAGAACACTCAGTTTTTCGTCTTCGAAAAGATATTTAGGAAAAACGGATTTTTAATATCGAACTTTATCGAAAATCGATTTTTGCTCAAATGTTTTTTTCCCTACGCTCCACAGCTTCAAACTCTATACTACCAGACGTATTTCGATGCAAGGAATCTCGTGGAATTTACAGAATTAAAAAATTCGGTCGCGTTCTCGAGATATTTGCATTTTTAGGTTTCGCTCTAACGAAAAAAATGGGCGTTTTTTCGATGTTTTCAAATCGATATTTCAATTTCGATATATGAATTTTTTAGCTTGATACGGGCCAAAATATCGATGAATTACATACTGGGAGATGTATTTTAATCTGAGGAATCGATGAAGACTAGGTAGAACACTCGGTTTTTCGTTTTCGAAAAGATATTTAGGAAAAACGGATTTTTAATATCGAACTTTATCGAAAATCGATTTTTGCTCAAATGTTTTTTTCCCTACGCTCCACAGCTTCAAACTGTATACTACCAGACGTATTTCGATGCAAGGAATGTCGTGGAATTTACAGAATTAAAAAATTCGGTCGCGTTCTCGAGATATTTGCATTTTTAGGTTTCGCTCTAACGAAAAAAATGGGCGTTTTTTCGATGTTTTCAAATCGATATTTCAATTTCGATATATGAATTTTTTAGCTTGATACGGGCCAAAATATCGATGAATTATATACTGGGAGATGTATTTTAATCTGAGGAATCGATTAAGACTAGCTAGAACACTCAGTTTTTCGTCTTCGAAAAGATATTTAGGAAAAACGGATTTTTAATATCGAACTTTATCGAAAATCGATTTTTGCTCAAATGTTTTTTTCCCTACGCTCCACAGCTTCAAACTGTATACTACCAGACGTATTTCGATGCAAGGAATCTCGTGGAATTTACAGAATTAAAAAATTCGGTCGCGTTCTTGAGATATTTGCTTTTTTAGGTTTCGCTCTAACGAAAAAAATGGGCGTTTTTTCGATGTTTTCAAATCGATATTTCAATTTCGATATATGAATTTTTTAGCTTGATACGGGCCAAAATATCGATGAATTATATACTGGGAGATGTATTTTAATCTGAGGAATCGATTAAGACTAGCTAGAACACTCAGTTTTTCGTTTTCGAAAAGATATTTAGGAAAAACGGATTTTTAATATCGAACTTTATCGAAAATCGATTTTTGCTCAAATGTTTTTTTCCCTACGCTCCACAGCTTCAAACTCTATACTACCAGACGTATTTCGATGCAAGGAATCTCGTGGAATTTACAGAATTAAAAAATTTGGTCGCGTTCTCGAGATATTTGCTTTTTTTAGGTTTCGCTCTAACGAAAAAAATGGGCGTTTTTTCGATGTTTTCAAATCGATATTTCAATTTCGATATATGAATTTTTTAGCTTGATACGGGCCAAAATATCGATGAATTATATACTGGGAGATGTATTTTAATCTGAGGAATCGATTAAGACTAGGTAGAACACTCGGTTTTTCGTTTTCGAAAAGATATTTAGGAAAAACGGATTTTTAATATCGAACTTTATCGAAAATCGATTTTTGCTCAAATGTTTTTTTCCCTACGCTCCACAGCTTCAAACTGTATACTACCAGACGTATTTCGATGCAAGGAATGTCGTGGAATTTACAGAATTAAAAAATTCGGTCGCGTTCTCGAGATATTTGCATTTTTAGGTTTCGCTCTAACGAAAAAAATGGGCGTTTTTTCGATGTTTTCAAATCGATATTTCAATTTCGATATATGAATTTTTTAGCTTGATACGGGCCAAAATATCGATGAATTATATACTGGGAGATGTATTTTAATCTGAGGAATCGATTAAGACTAGCTAGAACACTCAGTTTTTCGTTTTCGAAAAGATATTTAGGAAAAACGGATTTTTAATATCGAACTTTATCGAAAATCGATTTTTTGCTCAAATGTTTTTTTCCCTACGCTCCACAGCTTCAAACTCTATACTACCAGACGTATTTCGATGCAAGGAATGTCGTGGAATTTACAGAATTAAAAAATTCGGTCGCGTTCTCGAGATATTTGCATTTTTAGGTTTCGCTCTAACGAAAAAAAT
This sequence comes from Liposcelis brunnea, assembly GCA_023512825.1. Taxonomy (NCBI): domain Eukaryota; kingdom Metazoa; phylum Arthropoda; class Insecta; order Psocodea; family Liposcelididae; genus Liposcelis; species Liposcelis brunnea. The sequence goes on from JAJEOV010000099.1 coordinate 22,423, forward strand.
GTGCGTTTTTTCGATGTTTTCAAATCGATATTTCAATTTCGATATATGAATTTTTTAGCTTGATACGGGCCAAAATATCGATGAATTATATACTGGGAGATGTATTTTAATCTGAGGAATCGATTAAGACTAGCTAGAACACTCAGGTTTTTCGTCTTCGAAAAGATATTTAGGAAAAACGGATTTTTAATATCGAACTTTATCGAAAATCGATTTTTGCTCAAATGTTTTTTTCCCTACGCTCCACAGCTTCAAACTCTATACTACCAGACGTATTTCGATGCAAGGAATCTCGTGGAATTTACAGAATTAAAAAATTCGGTCGCGTTCTCGAGATATTTGCTTTTTTAGGTTTCGCTCTAACGAAAAAAATGGGCGTTTTTTCGATGTTTTCAAATCGATATTTCAATTTCGATATATGAATTTTTTAGCTTGATACGGGCCAAAATATCGATGAATTATATACTGGGAGATGTATTTTAATCTGAGGAATCGATTAAGACTAGCTAGAACACTCAGTTTTTCGTTTTCGAAAAGATATTTAGGAAAAACGGATTTTTAATATCGAACTTTATCGAAAATCGATTTTTGCTCAAATGTTTTTTTCCCTACGCTCCACAGCCTCAAACTCTATACTACCAGACGTATTTCGATGCAAGGAATCTCGTGGAATTTACAGAATTAAAAAAATTCGGTCGCGTTCTCGAGATATTTGCATTTTTAGGTTTCGCTCTAACGAAAAAAATGGGCGTTTTTTCGATGTTTTCAAATCGATATTTCAATTTCGATATATGAATTTTTTAGCTTGATACGGGCCAAAATATCGATGAATTATATACTGGGAGATGTATTTTAATCTGAGGAATCGATTAAGACTAGCTAGAACACTCAGTTTTTCGTTTTCGAAAAGATATTTAGGAAAAACGGATTTTTAATATCGAACTTTATCGAAAATCGATTTTTGCTCAAATGTTTTTTTCCCTACGCTCCACAGCCTCAAACTCTATACTACCAGACGTATTTCGATGCAAGGAATGTCGTGGAATTTACAGAATTAAAAAATTCGGTCGCGTTCTCGAGATATTTGCATTTTTAGGTTTCGCTCTAACGAAAAAAATGGGCGTTTTTTCGATGTTTTCAAATCGATATTTCAATTTCGATATATGAATTTTTTAGCTTGATACGGGCCAAAATATCGATGAATTATATACTGGGAGATGTATTTTAATCTGAGGAATCGATTAAGACTAGCTAGAACACTCAGTTTTTCGTCTTTGAAAAGATATTTAGGAAAAACGGATTTTTAATATCGAACTTTATCGAAAATCGATTTTTGCTCAAATGTTTTTTTCCCTACGCTCCACAGCTTGAAACTCTATACTACCAGACGTATTTCGATGCAAGGAATGTCGTGGAATTTACAGAATTAAAAAATTCGGTCGCGTTCTCGAGATATTTGCATTTTTAGGTTTCGCTCTAACGAAAAAAATGGGCGTTTTTTCGATGTTTTCAAATCGATATTTCAATTTCGATATATGAATTTTTTAGCTTGATACGGGCCAAAATATCGATGAATTATATACTGGGAGATGTATTTTAATCTGAGGAATCGATTAAGACTAGCTAGAACACTCAGTTTTTCGTCTTCGAAAAGATATTTAGGAAAAACGGATTTTTAATATCGAACTTTATCGAAAATCGATTTTTGCTCAAATGTTTTTTTCCCTACGCTCCACAGCTTCAAACTCTATACTACCAGACGTATTTCGATGCAAGGAATGTCGTGGAATTTACAGAATTAAAAAATTCGGTCGCGTTCTCGAGATATTTGCATTTTTAGGTTTCGCTCTAACGAAAAAAATGGGCGTTTTTTCGATGTTTTCAAATCGATATTTCAATTTCGATATATGAATTTTTTAGCTTGATACGGGCCAAAATATCGATTAATTATATACTGGGAGATGTATTTTAATCTGAGGAATCGATTAAGACTAGCTAGAACACTCAGTTTTTTGTTTTCGAAAAGATATTTAGGAAAAACGGATTTTTAATATCCAACTTTATTGAAAATCGATTTTTGCTCAAATGTTTTTTTCCCCACTCTCCACAGCTTCAAACTGTATACTACCAGACGTATTTCGATGCAAGGAATCTCGTGGAATTTACAGAATTAAAAAATTCGGTCGCGTTCTCAGGATATTTGCATTTTTAGGTTTCGCTCTAACGAAAAAAATGGGCGTTTTTTCGATGTTTTCAAATCGATATTTCAATTTCGATATATGAAATTTTTGGCTTGATACGAGCCAAAATATCGATGAATTATATACTGGGAGATGTATTTTAATCTGAGGAATCGATTAAGACTAGGTAGAACACTCATGAGGGATGTATTTTAGTATTTTAATCTGAGAGGAATCGATCTAGATTACGTAGAACACCCAATTTTCCGTTTTTAAAAAGTTATGACGGAAGAACCGATTTTTAGAATCCAAGTAGATCGAATATCTGATTTTACAGAAAATACTTTTTTCTACGCTCTAGAGCTATGATTTTTTATTTTCACGAATTTTCCATTTTTTAATACTATTTTGCAGTTAAAAAAATTAAAAAAAAAAGTATTAACTCCAATGAAAATAAACAAATTTTTCAAGGTCGTATGAATGCATTTTTGTAATGAGTTCTGGATATAAGGAAAAGAAACATTCGATTCATTTTAGGTCATAAAAATAATAATTTTATGTTGTCTAATAAGCTTATTTCGGGCTTTCCAGCATATTTCTCATCTTATTTAGCGACATTTATTTATTTATTTATTTATTTATTTATTTATTTATTTAATTAATTTATTATTAATAGCTATAGTACATTATTTAGTATTATTTAGTATTAATATTTTATCGTACATCAGCACTGTCACACTTTGCGAGGCCGTTGAACCCCGCAAGAAATGAGAAGCCTAGAACTCTGAGACAGAG
>JAJEOV010000100.1:0-24503 GCA_023512825.1 Liposcelis brunnea
CTTACAGATGCTGCTTAGATTTAAGTGGTGTATTCTGCCTGATACCGGACGAGACTAAATAGCAAAGATTTTTTTCAGGATGCCGAAACGATTTATGCTGGTGGAGCGTGTACTCTACCTAGGAATCAGTGGGCACAAACATTTAGATCACATCAAAATTACTCACCCGCTGCTTCAATTTATTCTCGTGGGACAGCCCCAATACGACTACCTTCCTTACAAGTTCAGGATGAAGAACCACTAGAGCAAGTATCTTGCGAAGAACAACGAATAATAACAGTCAAAAAAGAAAGTACCGTTTGACGCACATAGAAGTGGTAGATAATCGCGAAAAATATGAATCAAAGACTAAATAAAATAAAATTTTCTGAAAGACTAAAATTACCTTTTTATTCTTACGTGTTTCATTGTTGATAAATTTGTATACAATCATTAATTATAATTAAAGACTTTTTAAATGCTAACGGTTAATTTTTTTAAAACTATTTCTCGACTCTCAAAATTGTCCTCTTGATTCAGAAAATACCGATCTCACTCCAAAAAAAAATTCGACCGCGTTCTCGAGATATTTGCATTTTTCGGTTTCGCTCTAACGAGAAAAATGGGCATTTTTTCGATGTTTTCAAATCGATATTCAAGTTTCAAAAAACAATTTTTCCGGCTAAAAACGGGCCGAAATATAAACAAAATATATACTGGGAGACGTATATCAATCTGAGGAATCGATTAAGACTAGGTAGAACACTCAGTTTTTCGTTTTCGAAAAGATATTTAAGAAAAACGGATTTTTAGAATCCGACTTTGTCCGAAAGTTATTTTTACACAAAAGTTTTTTTCCCCGCGCCCCAGAGCTTCAAACTATATCCTATCAGACGTATTTCGATGCAAGGAATCTCATGGAATTTACAGAATTAAAAAATTCTGTCGCGTTCTCGAGATATTTGAATTTTTAGGTTTCGCTCTAACGAAAAAAATGGGCGTTTTTTCGATGTTTTCAAATCGATATTTCAATTTCGATATATGAATTTCTTAGCTTGAAACGGGCCAAAATATCGATGAATTATATACTGGGAGATGTATTTTAATCTGAGGAATCGATTAAGACTAGGTAGAACACTCAGTTTTTCGTTTTCGAAAAGATATTTAGGAAAAACGGATTTTTAATATCGAATCGAAATCGAAATCGATTTTTGCTCAAATGTTTTTTTCCCCACGCTCCACAGCTTCAAACTCTATACTACCAGACGTATTTCGATGCAAGGAATCTCGTGGAATTTACAGAATTAAAAAATTCGGTCGCGTTCTCGAGATATTTGAATTTTTAGGTTTCGCTCTAACGAAAAAAATGGGCGTTTTTTCGATGTTTTCAAATCGATATTTCAATTTCGATATATGAATTTTTTAGCTTGAAACGGGCCAAAATATCGATGAATTATATACTGGGAGATGTATTTTAATCTGAGGAATCGATTAAGACTAGGTAGAACACTCAGTTTTTCGTTTTCGAAAAGATATTTAGGAAAAACGGATTTTTAATATCGAATCGATATCGAAATCGATTTTTGCTCAAATGTTTTTTTCCCCACGCTCCACAGCTTCAAACTCTATACTACCAGACGTATTTCGATGCAAGGAATCTCGTGGAATTTACAGAATTAAAAAATTCGGTCGCGTTCTCGAGATATTTGAATTTTTAGGTTTCGCTCTAACGAAAAAAATGGGCGTTTTTTCGATGTTTTCAAATCGATATTTCAATTTCGATATATGAATTTTTTAGCTTGAAACGGGCCAAAATATCGATGAATTATATACTGGGAGATGTATTTTAATCTGAGGAATCGATTAAGACTAGGTAGAACACTCAGTTTTTCGTTTTCGAAAAGATATTTAGGAAAAACGGATTTTTAATATCGAATCGATATCGAAATCGATTTTTGCTCAAATGTTTTTTTCCCCACGCTCCACAGCTTCAAACTCTATACTACCAGACGTATTTCGATGCAAGGAATCTCGTGGAATTTACAGAATTAAAAAATTCGGTCGCGTTCTCGAGATATTTGAATTTTTAGGTTTCGCTCTAACGAAAAAAATGGGCGTTTTTTCGATGTTTTCAAATCGATATTTCAATTTCGATATATGAATTTTTTAGCTTGAAACGGGCCAAAATATCGATGAATTATATACTGGGAGATGTATTTTAATCTGAGGAATCGATTAAGACTAGGTAGAACACTCAGTTTTTCGTTTTCGAAAAGATATTTAGGAAAAACGGATTTTTAATATCGAATCGATATCGAAATCGATTTTTGCTCAAATGTTTTTTTCCCCACGCTCCACAGCTTCAAACTCTATACTACCAGACGTATTTCGATGCAAGGAATCTCGTGGAATTTACAGAATTAAAAAATTCGGTCGCGTTCTCGAGATATTTGAATTTTTAGGTTTCGCTCTAACGAAAAAAATGGGCGTTTTTTCGATGTTTTCAAATCGATATTTCAATTTCGATATATGAATTTTTTAGCTTCAAACGGGCCAAAATATCGATGAATTATATACTGGGAGATGTATTTTAATCTGAGGAATCGATTAAGACTAGGTAGAACACTCAGTTTTTCGTTTTCGAAAAGATATTTAGGAAAAACGGATTTTTAATATCGAATCGATATCGAAATCGATTTTTGCTCAAATGTTTTTTTCCCCACGCTCCACAGCTTCAAACTCTATACTACCAGACGTATTTCGATGCAAGGAATCTCGTGGAATTTACAGAATTAAAAAATTCGGTCGCGTTCTCGAGATATTTGAATTTTTAGGTTTCGCTCTAACGAAAAAAATGGGCGTTTTTTCGATGTTTTCAAATCGATATTTCAATTTCGATATATGAATTTTTTAGCTTGAAACGGGCCAAAATATCGATGAATTATATACTGGGAGATGTATTTTAATCTGAGGAATCGATTAAGACTAGGTAGAACACTCAGTTTTTCGTTTTCGAAAAGATATTTAGGAAAAACGGATTTTTAATATCGAATCGATATCGAAATCGATTTTTGCTCAAATGTTTTTTTCCCCACGCTCCACAGCTTCAAACTCTATACTACCAGACGTATTTCGATGCAAGGAATCTCGTGGAATTTACAGAATTAAAAAATTCGGTCGCGTTCTCGAGATATTTGAATTTTTAGGTTTCGCTCTAACGAAAAAAATGGGCGTTTTTTCGATGTTTTCAAATCGATATTTCAATTTCGATATATGAATTTTTTAGCTTGAAACGGGCCAAAATATCGATGAATTATATACTGGGAGATGTATTTTAATCTGAGGAATCGATTAAGACTAGGTAGAACACTCAGTTTTTCGTTTTCGAAAAGATATTTAGGAAAAACGGATTTTTAATATCGAATCGATATCGAAATCGATTTTTGCTCAAATGTTTTTTTCCCCACGCTCCACAGCTTCAAACTCTATACTACCAGACGTATTTCGATGCAAGGAATCTCGTGGAATTTACAGAATTAAAAAATTCGGTCGCGTTCTCGAGATATTTGAATTTTTAGGTTTCGCTCTAACGAAAAAAATGGGCGTTTTTTCGATGTTTTCAAATCGATATTTCAATTTCGATATATGAATTTTTTAGCTTGAAACGGGCCAAAATATCGATGAATTATATACTGGGAGATGTATTTTAATCTGAGGAATCGATTAAGACTAGGTAGAACACTCAGTTTTTCGTTTTCGAAAAGATATTTAGGAAAAACGGATTTTTAATATCGAATCGATATCGAAATCGATTTTTGCTCAAATGTTTTTTTCCCCACGCTCCACAGCTTCAAACTCTATACTACCAGACGTATTTCGATGCAAGGAATCTCGTGGAATTTACAGAATTAAAAAATTCGGTCGCGTTCTCGAGATATTTGAATTTTTAGGTTTCGCTCTAACGAAAAAAATGGGCGTTTTTTCGATGTTTTCAAATCGATATTTCAATTTCGATATATGAATTTTTTAGCTTGAAACGGGCCAAAATATCGATGAATTATATACTGGGAGATGTATTTTAATCTGAGGAATCGATTAAGACTAGGTAGAACACTCAGTTTTTCGTTTTCGAAAAGATATTTAGGAAAAACGGATTTTTAATATCGAATCGATATCGAAATCGATTTTTGCTCAAATGTTTTTTTCCCCACGCTCCACAGCTTCAAACTCTATACTACCAGACGTATTTCGATGCAAGGAATCTCGTGGAATTTACAGAATTAAAAAATTCGGTCGCGTTCTCGAGATATTTGAATTTTTAGGTTTCGCTCTAACGAAAAAAATGGGCGTTTTTTCGATGTTTTCAAATCGATATTTCAATTTCGATATATGAATTTTTTAGCTTGAAACGGGCCAAAATATCGATGAATTATATACTGGGAGATGTATTTTAATCTGAGGAATCGATTAAGACTAGGTAGAACACTCAGTTTTTCGTTTTCGAAAAGATATTTAGGAAAAACGGATTTTTAATATCGAATCGATATCGAAATCGATTTTTGCTCAAATGTTTTTTTCCCCACGCTCCACAGCTTCAAACTCTATACTACCAGACGTATTTCGATGCAAGGAATCTCGTGGAATTTACAGAATTAAAAAATTCGGTCGCGTTCTCGAGATATTTGAATTTTTAGGTTTCGCTCTAACGAAAAAAATGGGCGTTTTTTCGATGTTTTCAAATCGATATTTCAATTTCGATATATGAATTTTTTAGCTTGAAACGGGCCAAAATATCGATGAATTATATACTGGGAGATGTATTTTAATCTGAGGAATCGATTAAGACTAGGTAGAACACTCAGTTTTTCGTTTTCGAAAAGATATTTAGGAAAAACGGATTTTTAATATCGAATCGATATCGAAATCGATTTTTGCTCAAATGTTTTTTTCCCCACGCTCCACAGCTTCAAACTCTATACTACCAGACGTATTTCGATGCAAGGAATCTCGTGGAATTTACAGAATTAAAAAATTCGGTCGCGTTCTCGAGATATTTGAATTTTTAGGTTTCGCTCTAACGAAAAAAATGGGCGTTTTTTCGATGTTTTCAAATCGATATTTCAATTTCGATATATGAATTTTTTAGCTTGAAACGGGCCAAAATATCGATGAATTATATACTGGGAGATGTATTTTAATCTGAGGAATCGATTAAGACTAGGTAGAACACTCAGTTTTTCGTTTTCGAAAAGATATTTAGGAAAAACGGATTTTTAATATCGAATCGATATCGAAATCGATTTTTGCTCAAATGTTTTTTTCCCCACGCTCCACAGCTTCAAACTCTATACTACCAGACGTATTTCGATGCAAGGAATCTCGTGGAATTTACAGAATTAAAAAATTCGGTCGCGTTCTCGAGATATTTGAATTTTTAGGTTTCGCTCTAACGAAAAAAATGGGCGTTTTTTCGATGTTTTCAAATCGATATTTCAATTTCGATATATGAATTTTTTAGCTTGAAACGGGCCAAAATATCGATGAATTATATACTGGGAGATGTATTTTAATCTGAGGAATCGATTAAGACTAGGTAGAACACTCAGTTTTTCGTTTTCGAAAAGATATTTAGGAAAAACGGATTTTTAATATCGAATCGATATCGAAATCGATTTTTGCTCAAATGTTTTTTTCCCCACGCTCCACAGCTTCAAACTCTATACTACCAGACGTATTTCGATGCAAGGAATCTCGTGGAATTTACAGAATTAAAAAATTCGGTCGCGTTCTCGAGATATTTGAATTTTTAGGTTTCGCTCTAACGAAAAAAATGGGCGTTTTTTCGATGTTTTCAAATCGATATTTCAATTTCGATATATGAATTTTTTAGCTTGAAACGGGCCAAAATATCGATGAATTATATACTGGGAGATGTATTTTAATCTGAGGAATCGATTAAGACTAGGTAGAACACTCAGTTTTTCGTTTTCGAAAAGATATTTAGGAAAAACGGATTTTTAATATCGAATCGATATCGAAATCGATTTTTGCTCAAATGTTTTTTTCCCCACGCTCCACAGCTTCAAACTCTATACTACCAGACGTATTTCGATGCAAGGAATCTCGTGGAATTTACAGAATTAAAAAATATCCGGTCGCGTTCTCGAGATATTTGAATTTTTAGGTTTCGCTCTAACGAAAAAAATGGGCGTTTTTTCGATGTTTTCAAATCGATATTTCAATTTCGATATATGAATTTTTTAGCTTGAAACGGGCCAAAATATCGATGAATTATATACTGGGAGATGTATTTTAATCTGAGGAATCGATTAAGACTAGGTAGAACACTCAGTTTTTCGTTTTCGAAAAGATATTTAGGAAAAACGGATTTTTAATATCGAATCGATATCGAAATCGATTTTTGCTCAAATGTTTTTTTCCCCACGCTCCACAGCTTCAAACTCTATACTACCAGACGTATTTCGATGCAAGGAATCTCGTGGAATTTACAGAATTAAAAAATTCGGTCGCGTTCTCGAGATATTTGAATTTTTAGGTTTCGCTCTAACGAAAAAAATGGGCGTTTTTTCGATGTTTTCAAATCGATATTTCAATTTCGATATATGAATTTTTTAGCTTGAAACGGGCCAAAATATCGATGAATTATATACTGGGAGATGTATTTTAATCTGAGGAATCGATTAAGACTAGGTAGAACACTCAGTTTTTCGTTTTCGAAAAGATATTTAGGAAAAACGGATTTTTAATATCGAATCGATATCGAAATCGATTTTTGCTCAAATGTTTTTTTCCCCACGCTCCACAGCTTCAAACTCTATACTACCAGACGTATTTCGATGCAAGGAATCTCGTGGAATTTACAGAATTAAAAAATTCGGTCGCGTTCTCGAGATATTTGAATTTTTAGGTTTCGCTCTAACGAAAAAAATGGGCGTTTTTTCGATGTTTTCAAATCGATATTTCAATTTCGATATATGAATTTTTTAGCTTGAAACGGGCCAAAATATCGATGAATTATATACTGGGAGATGTATTTTAATCTGAGGAATCGATTAAGACTAGGTAGAACACTCAGTTTTTCGTTTTCGAAAAGATATTTAGGAAAAACGGATTTTTAATATCGAATCGATATCGAAATCGATTTTTGCTCAAATGTTTTTTTCCCCACGCTCCACAGCTTCAAACTCTATACTACCAGACGTATTTCGATGCAAGGAATCTCGTGGAATTTACAGAATTAAAAAATTCGGTCGCGTTCTCGAGATATTTGAATTTTTAGGTTTCGCTCTAACGAAAAAAATGGGCGTTTTTTCGATGTTTTCAAATCGATATTTCAATTTCGATATATGAATTTTTTAGCTTGAAACGGGCCAAAATATCGATGAATTATATACTGGGAGATGTATTTTAATCTGAGGAATCGATTAAGACTAGGTAGAACACTCAGTTTTTCGTTTTCGAAAAGATATTTAGGAAAAACGGATTTTTAATATCGAATCGATATCGAAATCGATTTTTGCTCAAATGTTTTTTTCCCCACGCTCCACAGCTTCAAACTCTATACTACCAGACGTATTTCGATGCAAGGAATCTCGTGGAATTTACAGAATTAAAAAATTCGGTCGCGTTCTCGAGATATTTGAATTTTTAGGTTTCGCTCTAACGAAAAAAATGGGCGTTTTTTCGATGTTTTCAAATCGATATTTCAATTTCGATATATGAATTTTTTAGCTTGAAACGGGCCAAAATATCGATGAATTATATACTGGGAGATGTATTTTAATCTGAGGAATCGATTAAGACTAGGTAGAACACTCAGTTTTTCGTTTTCGAAAAGATATTTAGGAAAAACGGATTTTTAATATCGAATCGATATCGAAATCGATTTTTGCTCAAATGTTTTTTTCCCCACGCTCCACAGCTTCAAACTCTATACTACCAGACGTATTTCGATGCAAGGAATCTCGTGGAATTTACAGAATTAAAAAATTCGGTCGCGTTCTCGAGATATTTGAATTTTTAGGTTTCGCTCTAACGAAAAAAATGGGCGTTTTTTCGATGTTTTCAAATCGATATTTCAATTTCGATATATGAATTTTTTAGCTTGAAACGGGCCAAAATATCGATGAATTATATACTGGGAGATGTATTTTAATCTGAGGAATCGATTAAGACTAGGTAGAACACTCAGTTTTTCGTTTTCGAAAAGATATTTAGGAAAAACGGATTTTTAATATCGAATCGATATCGAAATCGATTTTTGCTCAAATGTTTTTTTCCCCACGCTCCACAGCTTCAAACTCTATACTACCAGACGTATTTCGATGCAAGGAATCTCGTGGAATTTACAGAATTAAAAAATTCGGTCGCGTTCTCGAGATATTTGAATTTTTAGGTTTCGCTCTAACGAAAAAAATGGGCGTTTTTTCGATGTTTTCAAATCGATATTTCAATTTCGATATATGAATTTTTTAGCTTGAAACGGGCCAAAATATCGATGAATTATATACTGGGAGATGTATTTTAATCTGAGGAATCGATTAAGACTAGGTAGAACACTCAGTTTTTCGTTTTCGAAAAGATATTTAGGAAAAACGGATTTTTAATATCGAATCGATATCGAAATCGATTTTTGCTCAAATGTTTTTTTCCCCACGCTCCACAGCTTCAAACTCTATACTACCAGACGTATTTCGATGCAAGGAATCTCGTGGAATTTACAGAATTAAAAAATTCGGTCGCGTTCTCGAGATATTTGAATTTTTAGGTTTCGCTCTAACGAAAAAAATGGGCGTTTTTTCGATGTTTTCAAATCGATATTTCAATTTCGATATATGAATTTTTTAGCTTGAAACGGGCCAAAATATCGATGAATTATATACTGGGAGATGTATTTTAATCTGAGGAATCGATTAAGACTAGGTAGAACACTCAGTTTTTCGTTTTCGAAAAGATATTTAGGAAAAACGGATTTTTAATATCGAATCGATATCGAAATCGATTTTTGCTCAAATGTTTTTTTCCCCACGCTCCACAGCTTCAAACTCTATACTACCAGACGTATTTCGATGCAAGGAATCTCGTGGAATTTACAGAATTAAAAAATTCGGTCGCGTTCTCGAGATATTTGAATTTTTAGGTTTCGCTCTAACGAAAAAAATGGGCGTTTTTTCGATGTTTTCAAATCGATATTTCAATTTCGATATATGAATTTTTTAGCTTGAAACGGGCCAAAATATCGATGAATTATATACTGGGAGATGTATTTTAATCTGAGGAATCGATTAAGACTAGGTAGAACACTCAGTTTTTCGTTTTCGAAAAGATATTTAGGAAAAACGGATTTTTAATATCGAATCGATATCGAAATCGATTTTTGCTCAAATGTTTTTTTCCCCACGCTCCACAGCTTCAAACTCTATACTACCAGACGTATTTCGATGCAAGGAATCTCGTGGAATTTACAGAATTAAAAAATTCGGTCGCGTTCTCGAGATATTTGAATTTTTAGGTTTCGCTCTAACGAAAAAAATGGGCGTTTTTTCGATGTTTTCAAATCGATATTTCAATTTCGATATATGAATTTTTTAGCTTGAAACGGGCCAAAATATCGATGAATTATATACTGGGAGATGTATTTTAATCTGAGGAATCGATTAAGACTAGGTAGAACACTCAGTTTTTCGTTTTCGAAAAGATATTTAGGAAAAACGGATTTTTAATATCGAATCGATATCGAAATCGATTTTTGCTCAAATGTTTTTTTCCCCACGCTCCACAGCTTCAAACTCTATACTACCAGACGTATTTCGATGCAAGGAATCTCGTGGAATTTACAGAATTAAAAAATTCGGTCGCGTTCTCGAGATATTTGAATTTTTAGGTTTCGCTCTAACGAAAAAAATGGGCGTTTTTTCGATGTTTTCAAATCGATATTTCAATTTCGATATATGAATTTTTTAGCTTGAAACGGGCCAAAATATCGATGAATTATATACTGGGAGATGTATTTTAATCTGAGGAATCGATTAAGACTAGGTAGAACACTCAGTTTTTCGTTTTCGAAAAGATATTTAGGAAAAACGGATTTTTAATATCGAATCGATATCGAAATCGATTTTTGCTCAAATGTTTTTTTCCCCACGCTCCACAGCTTCAAACTCTATACTACCAGACGTATTTCGATGCAAGGAATCTCGTGGAATTTACAGAATTAAAAAATTCGGTCGCGTTCTCGAGATATTTGAATTTTTAGGTTTCGCTCTAACGAAAAAAATGGGCGTTTTTTCGATGTTTTCAAATCGATATTTCAATTTCGATATATGAATTTTTTAGCTTGAAACGGGCCAAAATATCGATGAATTATATACTGGGAGATGTATTTTAATCTGAGGAATCGATTAAGACTAGGTAGAACACTCAGTTTTTCGTTTTCGAAAAGATATTTAGGAAAAACGGATTTTTAATATCGAATCGATATCGAAATCGATTTTTGCTCAAATGTTTTTTTCCCCACGCTCCACAGCTTCAAACTCTATACTACCAGACGTATTTCGATGCAAGGAATCTCGTGGAATTTACAGAATTAAAAAATTCGGTCGCGTTCTCGAGATATTTGAATTTTTAGGTTTCGCTCTAACGAAAAAAATGGGCGTTTTTTCGATGTTTTCAAATCGATATTTCAATTTCGATATATGAATTTTTTAGCTTGAAACGGGCCAAAATATCGATGAATTATATACTGGGAGATGTATTTTAATCTGAGGAATCGATTAAGACTAGGTAGAACACTCAGTTTTTCGTTTTCGAAAAGATATTTAGGAAAAACGGATTTTTAATATCGAATCGATATCGAAATCGATTTTTGCTCAAATGTTTTTTTCCCCACGCTCCACAGCTTCAAACTCTATACTACCAGACGTATTTCGATGCAAGGAATCTCGTGGAATTTACAGAATTAAAAAATTCGGTCGCGTTCTCGAGATATTTGAATTTTTAGGTTTCGCTCTAACGAAAAAAATGGGCGTTTTTTCGATGTTTTCAAATCGATATTTCAATTTCGATATATGAATTTTTTAGCTTGAAACGGGCCAAAATATCGATGAATTATATACTGGGAGATGTATTTTAATCTGAGGAATCGATTAAGACTAGGTAGAACACTCAGTTTTTCGTTTTCGAAAAGATATTTAGGAAAAACGGATTTTTAATATCGAATCGATATCGAAATCGATTTTTGCTCAAATGTTTTTTTCCCCACGCTCCACAGCTTCAAACTCTATACTACCAGACGTATTTCGATGCAAGGAATCTCGTGGAATTTACAGAATTAAAAAATTCGGTCGCGTTCTCGAGATATTTGAATTTTTAGGTTTCGCTCTAACGAAAAAAATGGGCGTTTTTTCGATGTTTTCAAATCGATATTTCAATTTCGATATATGAATTTTTTAGCTTGAAACGGGCCAAAATATCGATGAATTATATACTGGGAGATGTATTTTAATCTGAGGAATCGATTAAGACTAGGTAGAACACTCAGTTTTTCGTTTTCGAAAAGATATTTAGGAAAAACGGATTTTTAATATCGAATCGATATCGAAATCGATTTTTGCTCAAATGTTTTTTTCCCCACGCTCCACAGCTTCAAACTCTATACTACCAGACGTATTTCGATGCAAGGAATCTCGTGGAATTTACAGAATTAAAAAATTCGGTCGCGTTCTCGAGATATTTGAATTTTTAGGTTTCGCTCTAACGAAAAAAATGGGCGTTTTTTCGATGTTTTCAAATCGATATTTCAATTTCGATATATGAATTTTTTAGCTTGAAACGGGCCAAAATATCGATGAATTATATACTGGGAGATGTATTTTAATCTGAGGAATCGATTAAGACTAGGTAGAACACTCAGTTTTTCGTTTTCGAAAAGATATTTAGGAAAAACGGATTTTTAATATCGAATCGATATCGAAATCGATTTTTGCTCAAATGTTTTTTTCCCCACGCTCCACAGCTTCAAACTCTATACTACCAGACGTATTTCGATGCAAGGAATCTCGTGGAATTTACAGAATTAAAAAATTCGGTCGCGTTCTCGAGATATTTGAATTTTTAGGTTTCGCTCTAACGAAAAAAATGGGCGTTTTTTCGATGTTTTCAAATCGATATTTCAATTTCGATATATGAATTTTTTAGCTTGAAACGGGCCAAAATATCGATGAATTATATACTGGGAGATGTATTTTAATCTGAGGAATCGATTAAGACTAGGTAGAACACTCAGTTTTTCGTTTTCGAAAAGATATTTAGGAAAAACGGATTTTTAATATCGAATCGATATCGAAATCGATTTTTGCTCAAATGTTTTTTTCCCCACGCTCCACAGCTTCAAACTCTATACTACCAGACGTATTTCGATGCAAGGAATCTCGTGGAATTTACAGAATTAAAAAATTCGGTCGCGTTCTCGAGATATTTGAATTTTTAGGTTTCGCTCTAACGAAAAAAATGGGCGTTTTTTCGATGTTTTCAAATCGATATTTCAATTTCGATATATGAATTTTTTAGCTTGAAACGGGCCAAAATATCGATGAATTATATACTGGGAGATGTATTTTAATCTGAGGAATCGATTAAGACTAGGTAGAACACTCAGTTTTTCGTTTTCGAAAAGATATTTAGGAAAAACGGATTTTTAATATCGAATCGATATCGAAATCGATTTTTGCTCAAATGTTTTTTTCCCCACGCTCCACAGCTTCAAACTCTATACTACCAGACGTATTTCGATGCAAGGAATCTCGTGGAATTTACAGAATTAAAAAATTCGGTCGCGTTCTCGAGATATTTGAATTTTTAGGTTTCGCTCTAACGAAAAAAATGGGCGTTTTTTCGATGTTTTCAAATCGATATTTCAATTTCGATATATGAATTTTTTAGCTTGAAACGGGCCAAAATATCGATGAATTATATACTGGGAGATGTATTTTAATCTGAGGAATCGATTAAGACTAGGTAGAACACTCAGTTTTTCGTTTTCGAAAAGATATTTAGGAAAAACGGATTTTTAATATCGAATCGATATCGAAATCGATTTTTGCTCAAATGTTTTTTTCCCCACGCTCCACAGCTTCAAACTCTATACTACCAGACGTATTTCGATGCAAGGAATCTCGTGGAATTTACAGAATTAAAAAATTCGGTCGCGTTCTCGAGATATTTGAATTTTTAGGTTTCGCTCTAACGAAAAAAATGGGCGTTTTTTCGATGTTTTCAAATCGATATTTCAATTTCGATATATGAATTTTTTAGCTTGAAACGGGCCAAAATATCGATGAATTATATACTGGGAGATGTATTTTAATCTGAGGAATCGATTAAGACTAGGTAGAACACTCAGTTTTTCGTTTTCGAAAAGATATTTAGGAAAAACGGATTTTTAATATCGAATCGATATCGAAATCGATTTTTGCTCAAATGTTTTTTTCCCCACGCTCCACAGCTTCAAACTCTATACTACCAGACGTATTTCGATGCAAGGAATCTCGTGGAATTTACAGAATTAAAAAATTCGGTCGCGTTCTCGAGATATTTGAATTTTTAGGTTTCGCTCTAACGAAAAAAATGGGCGTTTTTTCGATGTTTTCAAATCGATATTTCAATTTCGATATATGAATTTTTTAGCTTGAAACGGGCCAAAATATCGATGAATTATATACTGGGAGATGTATTTTAATCTGAGGAATCGATTAAGACTAGGTAGAACACTCAGTTTTTCGTTTTCGAAAAGATATTTAGGAAAAACGGATTTTTAATATCGAATCGATATCGAAATCGATTTTTGCTCAAATGTTTTTTTCCCCACGCTCCACAGCTTCAAACTCTATACTACCAGACGTATTTCGATGCAAGGAATCTCGTGGAATTTACAGAATTAAAAAATTCGGTCGCGTTCTCGAGATATTTGAATTTTTAGGTTTCGCTCTAACGAAAAAAATGGGCGTTTTTTCGATGTTTTCAAATCGATATTTCAATTTCGATATATGAATTTTTTAGCTTGAAACGGGCCAAAATATCGATGAATTATATACTGGGAGATGTATTTTAATCTGAGGAATCGATTAAGACTAGGTAGAACACTCAGTTTTTCGTTTTCGAAAAGATATTTAGGAAAAACGGATTTTTAATATCGAATCGATATCGAAATCGATTTTTGCTCAAATGTTTTTTTCCCCACGCTCCACAGCTTCAAACTCTATACTACCAGACGTATTTCGATGCAAGGAATCTCGTGGAATTTACAGAATTAAAAAATTCGGTCGCGTTCTCGAGATATTTGAATTTTTAGGTTTCGCTCTAACGAAAAAAATGGGCGTTTTTTCGATGTTTTCAAATCGATATTTCAATTTCGATATATGAATTTTTTAGCTTGAAACGGGCCAAAATATCGATGAATTATATACTGGGAGATGTATTTTAATCTGAGGAATCGATTAAGACTAGGTAGAACACTCAGTTTTTCGTTTTCGAAAAGATATTTAGGAAAAACGGATTTTTAATATCGAATCGATATCGAAATCGATTTTTGCTCAAATGTTTTTTTCCCCACGCTCCACAGCTTCAAACTCTATACTACCAGACGTATTTCGATGCAAGGAATCTCGTGGAATTTACAGAATTAAAAAATTCGGTCGCGTTCTCGAGATATTTGAATTTTTAGGTTTCGCTCTAACGAAAAAAATGGGCGTTTTTTCGATGTTTTCAAATCGATATTTCAATTTCGATATATGAATTTTTTAGCTTGAAACGGGCCAAAATATCGATGAATTATATACTGGGAGATGTATTTTAATCTGAGGAATCGATTAAGACTAGGTAGAACACTCAGTTTTTCGTTTTCGAAAAGATATTTAGGAAAAACGGATTTTTAATATCGAATCGATATCGAAATCGATTTTTGCTCAAATGTTTTTTTCCCCACGCTCCACAGCTTCAAACTCTATACTACCAGACGTATTTCGATGCAAGGAATCTCGTGGAATTTACAGAATTAAAAAATTCGGTCGCGTTCTCGAGATATTTGAATTTTTAGGTTTCGCTCTAACGAAAAAAATGGGCGTTTTTTCGATGTTTTCAAATCGATATTTCAATTTCGATATATGAATTTTTTAGCTTGAAACGGGCCAAAATATCGATGAATTATATACTGGGAGATGTATTTTAATCTGAGGAATCGATTAAGACTAGGTAGAACACTCAGTTTTTCGTTTTCGAAAAGATATTTAGGAAAAACGGATTTTTAATATCGAATCGATATCGAAATCGATTTTTGCTCAAATGTTTTTTTCCCCACGCTCCACAGCTTCAAACTCTATACTACCAGACGTATTTCGATGCAAGGAATCTCGTGGAATTTACAGAATTAAAAAATTCGGTCGCGTTCTCGAGATATTTGAATTTTTAGGTTTCGCTCTAACGAAAAAAATGGGCGTTTTTTCGATGTTTTCAAATCGATATTTCAATTTCGATATATGAATTTTTTAGCTTGAAACGGGCCAAAATATCGATGAATTATATACTGGGAGATGTATTTTAATCTGAGGAATCGATTAAGACTAGGTAGAACACTCAGTTTTTCGTTTTCGAAAAGATATTTAGGAAAAACGGATTTTTAATATCGAATCGATATCGAAATCGATTTTTGCTCAAATGTTTTTTTCCCCACGCTCCACAGCTTCAAACTCTATACTACCAGACGTATTTCGATGCAAGGAATCTCGTGGAATTTACAGAATTAAAAAATTCGGTCGCGTTCTCGAGATATTTGAATTTTTAGGTTTCGCTCTAACGAAAAAAATGGGCGTTTTTTCGATGTTTTCAAATCGATATTTCAATTTCGATATATGAATTTTTTAGCTTGAAACGGGCCAAAATATCGATGAATTATATACTGGGAGATGTATTTTAATCTGAGGAATCGATTAAGACTAGGTAGAACACTCAGTTTTTCGTTTTCGAAAAGATATTTAGGAAAAACGGATTTTTAATATCGAATCGATATCGAAATCGATTTTTGCTCAAATGTTTTTTTCCCCACGCTCCACAGCTTCAAACTCTATACTACCAGACGTATTTCGATGCAAGGAATCTCGTGGAATTTACAGAATTAAAAAATTCGGTCGCGTTCTCGAGATATTTGAATTTTTAGGTTTCGCTCTAACGAAAAAAATGGGCGTTTTTTCGATGTTTTCAAATCGATATTTCAATTTCGATATATGAATTTTTTAGCTTGAAACGGGCCAAAATATCGATGAATTATATACTGGGAGATGTATTTTAATCTGAGGAATCGATTAAGACTAGGTAGAACACTCAGTTTTTCGTTTTCGAAAAGATATTTAGGAAAAACGGATTTTTAATATCGAATCGATATCGAAATCGATTTTTGCTCAAATGTTTTTTTCCCCACGCTCCACAGCTTCAAACTCTATACTACCAGACGTATTTCGATGCAAGGAATCTCGTGGAATTTACAGAATTAAAAAATTCGGTCGCGTTCTCGAGATATTTGAATTTTTAGGTTTCGCTCTAACGAAAAAAATGGGCGTTTTTTCGATGTTTTCAAATCGATATTTCAATTTCGATATATGAATTTTTTAGCTTCAAACGGGCCAAAATATCGATGAATTATATACTGGGAGATGTATTTTAATCTGAGGAATCGATTAAGACTAGGTAGAACACTCAGTTTTTCGTTTTCGAAAAGATATTTAGGAAAAACGGATTTTTAATATCGAATCGATATCGAAATCGATTTTTGCTCAAATGTTTTTTTCCCCACGCTCCACAGCTTCAAACTCTATACTACCAGACGTATTTCGATGCAAGGAATCTCGTGGAATTTACAGAATTAAAAAATTCGGTCGCGTTCTCGAGATATTTGAATTTTTAGGTTTCGCTCTAACGAAAAAAATGGGCGTTTTTTCGATGTTTTCAAATCGATATTTCAATTTCGATATATGAATTTTTTAGCTTGAAACGGGCCAAAATATCGATGAATTATATACTGGGAGATGTATTTTAATCTGAGGAATCGATTAAGACTAGGTAGAACACTCAGTTTTTCGTTTTCGAAAAGATATTTAGGAAAAACGGATTTTTAATATCGAATCGATATCGAAATCGATTTTTGCTCAAATGTTTTTTTCCCCACGCTCCACAGCTTCAAACTCTATACTACCAGACGTATTTCGATGCAAGGAATCTCGTGGAATTTACAGAATTAAAAAATTCGGTCGCGTTCTCGAGATATTTGAATTTTTAGGTTTCGCTCTAACGAAAAAAATGGGCGTTTTTTCGATGTTTTCAAATCGATATTTCAATTTCGATATATGAATTTTTTAGCTTGAAACGGGCCAAAATATCGATGAATTATATACTGGGAGATGTATTTTAATCTGAGGAATCGATTAAGACTAGGTAGAACACTCAGTTTTTCGTTTTCGAAAAGATATTTAGGAAAAACGGATTTTTAATATCGAATCGATATCGAAATCGATTTTTGCTCAAATGTTTTTTTCCCCACGCTCCACAGCTTCAAACTCTATACTACCAGACGTATTTCGATGCAAGGAATCTCGTGGAATTTACAGAATTAAAAAATTCGGTCGCGTTCTCGAGATATTTGAATTTTTAGGTTTCGCTCTAACGAAAAAAATGGGCGTTTTTTTCGATGTTTTCAAATCGATATTTCAATTTCGATATATGAATTTTTTAGCTTGAAACGGGCCAAAATATCGATGAATTATATACTGGGAGATGTATTTTAATCTGAGGAATCGATTAAGACTAGGTAGAACACTCAGTTTTTCGTTTTCGAAAAGATATTTAGGAAAAACGGATTTTTAATATCGAATCGATATCGAAATCGATTTTTGCTCAAATGTTTTTTTCCCCACGCTCCACAGCTTCAAACTCTATACTACCAGACGTATTTCGATGCAAGGAATCTCGTGGAATTTACAGAATTAAAAAATTCGGTCGCGTTCTCGAGATATTTGAATTTTTAGGTTTCGCTCTAACGAAAAAAATGGGCGTTTTTTCGATGTTTTCAAATCGATATTTCAATTTCGATATATGAATTTTTTAGCTTGAAACGGGCCAAAATATCGATGAATTATATACTGGGAGATGTATTTTAATCTGAGGAATCGATTAAGACTAGGTAGAACACTCAGTTTTTCGTTTTCGAAAAGATATTTAGGAAAAAACGGATTTTTAATATCGAATCGATATCGAAATCGATTTTTGCTCAAATGTTTTTTTCCCCACGCTCCACAGCTTCAAACTCTATACTACCAGACGTATTTCGATGCAAGGAATCTCGTGGAATTTACAGAATTAAAAAATTCGGTCGCGTTCTCGAGATATTTGAATTTTTAGGTTTCGCTCTAACGAAAAAAATGGGCGTTTTTTCGATGTTTTCAAATCGATATTTCAATTTCGATATATGAATTTTTTAGCTTGAAACGGGCCAAAATATCGATGAATTATATACTGGGAGATGTATTTTAATCTGAGGAATCGATTAAGACTAGGTAGAACACTCAGTTTTTCGTTTTCGAAAAGATATTTAGGAAAAACGGATTTTTAATATCGAATCGATATCGAAATCGATTTTTGCTCAAATGTTTTTTTCCCCACGCTCCACAGCTTCAAACTCTATACTACCAGACGTATTTCGATGCAAGGAATCTCGTGGAATTTACAGAATTAAAAAATTCGGTCGCGTTCTCGAGATATTTGAATTTTTAGGTTTCGCTCTAACGAAAAAAATGGGCGTTTTTTCGATGTTTTCAAATCGATATTTCAATTTCGATATATGAATTTTTTAGCTTGAAACGGGCCAAAATATCGATGAATTATATACTGGGAGATGTATTTTAATCTGAGGAATCGATTAAGACTAGGTAGAACACTCAGTTTTTCGTTTTCGAAAAGATATTTAGGAAAAACGGATTTTTAATATCGAATCGATATCGAAATCGATTTTTGCTCAAATGTTTTTTTCCCCACGCTCCACAGCTTCAAACTCTATACTACCAGACGTATTTCGATGCAAGGAATCTCGTGGAATTTACAGAATTAAAAAATTCGGTCGCGTTCTCGAGATATTTGAATTTTTAGGTTTCGCTCTAACGAAAAAAATGGGCGTTTTTTCGATGTTTTCAAATCGATATTTCAATTTCGATATATGAATTTTTTAGCTTGAAACGGGCCAAAATATCGATGAATTATATACTGGGAGATGTATTTTAATCTGAGGAATCGATTAAGACTAGGTAGAACACTCAGTTTTTCGTTTTCGAAAAGATATTTAGGAAAAACGGATTTTTAATATCGAATCGATATCGAAATCGATTTTTGCTCAAATGTTTTTTTCCCCACGCTCCACAGCTTCAAACTCTATACTACCAGACGTATTTCGATGCAAGGAATCTCGTGGAATTTACAGAATTAAAAAATTCGGTCGCGTTCTCGAGATATTTGAATTTTTAGGTTTCGCTCTAACGAAAAAAATGGGCGTTTTTTCGATGTTTTCAAATCGATATTTCAATTTCGATATATGAATTTTTTAGCTTGAAACGGGCCAAAATATCGATGAATTATATACTGGGAGATGTATTTTAATCTGAGGAATCGATTAAGACTAGGTAGAACACTCAGTTTTTCGTTTTCGAAAAGATATTTAGGAAAAACGGATTTTTAATATCGAATCGATATCGAAATCGATTTTTGCTCAAATGTTTTTTTCCCCACGCTCCACAGCTTCAAACTCTATACTACCAGACGTATTTCGATGCAAGGAATCTCGTGGAATTTACAGAATTAAAAAATTCGGTCGCGTTCTCGAGATATTTGAATTTTTAGGTTTCGCTCTAACGAAAAAAATGGGCGTTTTTTCGATGTTTTCAAATCGATATTTCAATTTCGATATATGAATTTTTTAGCTTGAAACGGGCCAAAATATCGATGAATTATATACTGGGAGATGTATTTTAATCTGAGGAATCGATTAAGACTAGGTAGAACACTCAGTTTTTCGTTTTCGAAAAGATATTTAGGAAAAACGGATTTTTAATATCGAATCGATATCGAAATCGATTTTTGCTCAAATGTTTTTTTCCCCACGCTCCACAGCTTCAAACTCTATACTACCAGACGTATTTCGATGCAAGGAATCTCGTGGAATTTACAGAATTAAAAAATTCGGTCGCGTTCTCGAGATATTTGAATTTTTAGGTTTCGCTCTAACGAAAAAAATGGGCGTTTTTTCGATGTTTTCAAATCGATATTTCAATTTCGATATATGAATTTTTTAGCTTGAAACGGGCCAAAATATCGATGAATTATATACTGGGAGATGTATTTTAATCTGAGGAATCGATTAAGACTAGGTAGAACACTCAGTTTTTCGTTTTCGAAAAGATATTTAGGAAAAACGGATTTTTAATATCGAATCGATATCGAAATCGATTTTTGCTCAAATGTTTTTTTCCCCACGCTCCACAGCTTCAAACTCTATACTACCAGACGTATTTCGATGCAAGGAATCTCGTGGAATTTACAGAATTAAAAAATTCGGTCGCGTTCTCGAGATATTTGAATTTTTAGGTTTCGCTCTAACGAAAAAAATGGGCGTTTTTTCGATGTTTTCAAATCGATATTTCAATTTCGATATATGAATTTTTTAGCTTGAAACGGGCCAAAATATCGATGAATTATATACTGGGAGATGTATTTTAATCTGAGGAATCGATTAAGACTAGGTAGAACACTCAGTTTTTCGTTTTCGAAAAGATATTTAGGAAAAACGGATTTTTAATATCGAATCGATATCGAAATCGATTTTTGCTCAAATGTTTTTTTCCCCACGCTCCACAGCTTCAAACTCTATACTACCAGACGTATTTCGATGCAAGGAATCTCGTGGAATTTACAGAATTAAAAAATTCGGTCGCGTTCTCGAGATATTTGAATTTTTAGGTTTCGCTCTAACGAAAAAAATGGGCGTTTTTTCGATGTTTTCAAATCGATATTTCAATTTCGATATATGAATTTTTTAGCTTGAAACGGGCCAAAATATCGATGAATTATATACTGGGAGATGTATTTTAATCTGAGGAATCGATTAAGACTAGGTAGAACACTCAGTTTTTCGTTTTCGAAAAGATATTTAGGAAAACGGATTTTTAATATCGAATCGATATCGAAATCGATTTTTGCTCAAATGTTTTTTTCCCACGCTCCACAGCTTCAAACTCTATACTACCAGACGTATTTCGATGCAAGGAATCTCGTGGAATTTACAGAATTAAAAAATTCGGTCGCGTTCTCGAGATATTTGAATTTTTAGGTTTCGCTCTAACGAAAAAAATGGGCGTTTTTTCGATGTTTTCAAATCGATATTTCAATTTCGATATATGAATTTTTTAGCTTGAAACGGGCCAAAATATCGATGAATTATATACTGGGAGATGTATTTTAATCTGAGGAATCGATTTAAGACTAGGTAGAACACTCAGTTTTTCGTTTTCGAAAAGATATTTAGGAAAAAAACGGATTTTTAATATCGAATCGATATCGAAATCGATTTTTGCTCAAATGTTTTTTTCCCCACGCTCCACAGCTTCAAACTCTATACTACCAGACGTATTTCGATGCAAGGAATCTCGTGGAATTTTACAGAATTAAAAAATTCGGTCGCGTTCTCGAGATATTTGAATTTTTAGGTTTCGCTCTAACGAAAAAAATGGGCGTTTTTTCGATGTTTTCAAATCGATATTTCAATTTCGATATATGAATTTTTTAGCTTGAAACGGGCCAAAATATCGATGAATTATATACTGGGAGATGTATTTAATCTGAGGAATCGATTAAGACTAGGTAGAACACTCAGTTTTTCGTTTTCGAAAAGATATTTAGGAAAAAACGGATTTTTAATATCGAATCGATATCGAAATCGATTTTTGCTCAAATGTTTTTTTCCCCACGCTCCACAGCTTCAAACTCTATACTACCAGACGTATTTCGATGCAAGGAATCTCGTGGAATTTACAGAATTAAAAAATTCGGTCGCGTTCTCGAGATATTTGAATTTTTAGGTTTCGCTCTAACGAAAAAAATGGGCGTTTTTTCGATGTTTTCAAATCGATATTTCAATTTCGATATATGAATTTTTAGCTTGAAAACGGGCAAAATATCGATGAATTATATACTGGGAGATGTATTTTAATCTGAGGAATCGATTAAGACTAGGTAGAACACTCAGTTTTTCGTTTTCGAAAAAGATATTTAGGAAAAACGGATTTTTAATATCGAATCGATATCGAAATCGATTTTTGCTCAAATGTTTTTTTCCCCACGCTCCACAGCTTCAAACTCTATACTACCAGACGTATTTCGATGCAAGGAATCTCGTGGAATTTACAGAATTAAAAAATTCGGTCGCGTTCTCGAGATATTTGAATTTTTAGGTTTCGCTCTAACGAAAAAATGGGCGTTTTTTCGATGTTTTCAAATCGATATTTCAATTTCGATATATGAATTTTTTAGCTTCAAACGGGCCAAAATATCGATGAATTATATACTGGGAGATGTATTTTAATCTGAGGAATCGATTAAGATAGGTAGAACACTCAGTTTTTCGTTTTCGAAAAGATATTTAGGAAAAACGGATTTTTAATATCGAATCGATATCGAAATCGATTTTTGCTCAAATGTTTTTTTCCCCACGCTCCACAGCTTCAAACACCTATACTACCAGACGTATTTCGATGCAAGGAATCTCGTGGAATTTACAGAATTAAAAAATTCGGTCGCGTTCTCGAGATATTTGAATTTTAGGTTTCGCTCTAACGAAAAAAATGGGCGTTTTTTCGATGTTTTCAAATCGATATTTCAATTTCGATATATGAATTTTTTAGCTTCAAACGGGGCCAAAATATCGATGAATTATATACTGGGAGATGTATTTTAATCTGAGGAATCGATTAAGACTAGGTAGAACACTCAGTTTTTCGTTTTCGAAAAGATATTTAGGAAAAAAAACGGAATTTTTAATATCGAATCGATATCGAAATCGATTTTTGCTCAAATGTTTTTTTCCCCACGCTCCACAGCTTCAAACTCTATACTACAGACGTATTTCGATGCAAGGAATCTCGTGGGAATTTACAGAATTAAAAAATTCGGTCGCGTTCTCGAGATATTTGAATTTTTAGGTTTCGCTCTAACGAAAAAAATGGGCGTTTTTTCGATGTTTTCAAATCGATATTTCAATTTCGATATATGAATTTTTAGCTTGAAACGGGCCAAAATATCGATGAATTATATACTGGGAGATGTATTTTAATCTGAGGAATCGATTAAGACTAGGTAGAACACTCAGTTTTTCGTTTTCGAAAAGATATTTAGGAAAAACGGATTTTTAATATCGAATCGATATCGAAATCGATTTTTGCTCAAATGTTTTTTTTCCCCACGCTCCACAGCTTCAAACTCTATACTACCAGACGTATTTCGATGCAAGGAATCTCGTGGAATTTACAGAATTAAAAAAATTCGGTCGCGTTCTCGAGATATTTGAATTTTTAGGTTTCGCTCTAACGAAAAAAATGGGCGTTTTTTCGATGTTTTCAAATCGATATTTCAATTTCGATATATGAATTTTTTAGCTTGAAACGGGCCAAAATATCGATGAATTATATACTGGGAGATGTATTTTAATCTGAGGAATCGATTAAGACTAGGTAGAACACTCAGTTTTTCGTTTTCGAAAAGATATTTAGAAAAAACGGATTTTTAATATCGAATCGATATCGAAATCGATTTTTGCTCAAATGTTTTTTTCCCCACGCTCCACAGCTTCAAACTCTATACTACCAGACGTATTTCGATGCAAGGAATCTCGTGTGGAATTTACAGAATTAAAAATTCGGTCGCGTTCTCGAGATATTTGAATTTTAGGTTTCGCTCTAACGAAAAAAAATGGGCGTTTTTTCGATGTTTTCAAATCGATATTTCAATTTCGATATATGAATTTTTTAGCTTGAAACGGGCCAAAATATCGAATGAATTATATACTGGAGATGTATTTTAATCTGAGGAATCGATTTAAGACTAGGTAGAAACACTCAGTTTTTCGTTTTCGAAAAGATATTTAGGAAAAACGGATTTTTTAATATCGAATCGATATCGAAATCGATTTTTGCTCAAATGTTTTTTTCCCCACGCTTCCACAGCTTCAAACTCTATACTACCAGACGTATTCGATGAAGGAATCTCGTGGAATTTACAGAATTAAAAATTTCGGTCGCGTTCTCGAGATATTTGAATTTTTAGGTTTTATCGCTCTAACGAAAAAAAGTGGGCGGTTTTTTCGATGTTTTTCAAATCGATATTTCAATTTCGATTATGAATTTTTTTAGCTTGAACGGGCCAAA
>JAJEOV010000101.1:0-33710 GCA_023512825.1 Liposcelis brunnea
TTTGCATTTAAACTGTTAGGATCATTTAATTCAATCGCAATAGGGCAACATCATGACGAATTTAAAAAAAAATTTGACGGGTATGACTCAATGCTGTCCTTCTCTAATCGAAAATTTGAAAAACTAACATCTTCTAAAATGCGGGAAAACTTTCGGGGATCACGAATCGAAAAAATAAAACAAGGAAAGGGCCTTGACCGCGAATGAATTTTTTTAATGTTACGTAAAACTTTTTTACGTTTAATTAATTAAAGTAAAAAAAAATCAACGAGTGTCAATGAAACAACAGAAAACGTCTGGGATGATGAATCTGAGACTACGACCGTTAAAACTTCATGTTTATTTTATTAGGTGTAATTTTTCAAGGTTGGTAGTAGGTAGCTACTTGTGTTTTTGGTCGTTAGGCTGTGGGTCTTCATGGTTCTTTGAAATAAATAAGAATCTAATGAGATTTCGTTGAAGCTTAATGTCACAAGAAGCGCGACAGGAGGTGAGAGAGGTGCTACAATATCGCAGGAAGTGGGCTTCAAAATTATTCTAGAGACCTGAGATGGAAAAGACTAAATAAAAAAAATGCGTTGAATGCCATAGGGACTTCAAGTAAATTTTACAAGAAAAACAAGCAGTTTTAGTTTCAACTAGAGAATTAGGGCCCTGCACGGACCAGTTTTAACACCTCAAAATGCCATATCCGCAACGGAGATTGCCGCTCATAATGGCGATTTGCATCTTAGAATAAGGACACTGAATTTTGGCCAGAGTCTTGCCAAGGTCTTCTTTCGACATGGTGTGCATTCTCCCTCAATATTTCGCTTTGGAGGCGAAATTTGGGCCCATAGCCTGTTTAACAGGTTATTGGGCCCAGAAATATAAGATATTGAGATGATGTATTTGTTCGTTAGCTGTATACACTATATGAAATAGAACGATATACAGGGTGGAACAAGTTTTGGTGTTTTATAATACCGTTCAAATTTGGTCGGATTAAAGTATACTTTTTTGGTATGATATTATCTCGAAAAAATACGGCGCACAACGTGGTATAGACCAAAATCCGGTAGCATGCTTCGTGTGGTGGCGCATGCGCCTAAGTCGCATGCAACTGCCGATTTTAGATAATTTTTTTATACAGAGTTATTCTTCTCGTCGTCCTGAATTCATTCCCCCCCCTTAAAATTTTTACAGGTTCAAAAATAAGAGAGATATTAATGGTTAAAAATTAGCTAAGTAATAGAAATTTCGAACGGTATCGGCCATGATGAAGAACCCCATTCGACTTGTTTCCTTAGTGTAAAAAACGGACTATGTCCAAAATAAAAATTGCATATGGCGTGCTTTTTTTTTGTATATCCAAACGACCCCTTCCTTCTCTCCTGCACTTTCTACTAAGACGAAATTCAAGTTTGTAACACGTATTGCGTCTGTCTTTATTGCATAGAAAGCGATCGTCCTAATTTAGAACATCGACTATTTGCTAAGAGAGGACTGAGCTCTAAGCTTCCTCTAAAATCACTGCCGATAATGAAGAAAGAAATACAGCAAGCAGCTGGTTCGAAACACCCTATTGTGCGCACTCCACATTCATTTAAATATTTAAAGAAAAATAACCACGAAACAAATGAATGCAGCCTCGTATATTCATGCTCCTCATTACTTTACCTATGACTATAAAAAGCACCTACTGTCCCGATACTCCATGTTTAAAATTTATTTGATATTGAATATCATAAAAGAATGCCTAATGTTACCATAAGAATTAATTTCCTATTACAATAATTTAAAATTTTTATAAAATGAACATTCCTTTTAACCTCGCTTAATTGATTCCCATCTCTTTGAAAACGGATAAATAAACCAAAGCGCTCTGCAAATTAATGCGTAGCTACCGTAATCAATTAAAAAATCAAACAAAAGACAAATAAGCCAAAAAAAAAAATGTGTCTTTAAGGATTTAGGACCTCCCACAGTCAACGGAGTAAGTCCTGTTATCAGAATAATAGCAAAGTAATTCTAATTTTTCTTAACTGTACATGGGTACATAATAAAGAATCTGTTACAAATCATTCTATTTGTTATGCATCTTTCTATTGATCAAATTTTTGGTTTGATGAAATCGCTGGGATGATTTGTTTTGTTATTAGAGTTAGTGACTTTGCTACGCCTTAACATTTTTCGATTTTTTTAAGGAGTTAAGGAGGAAATGATTTTTTCTTAAACAGAAGCTTTGCTCAAAGCTCAGATGCTCTCCTCTGTCTCAAAAGAATTTTTGTCTGGGGCCATTAATTTTCTTTAATTGAGTATTAATTAATCGCAATAAGATTCATTAATAGCTCACCTCTAATTTGATCCACATGTAAATCTTCTAATTGTTTACAACTACAGACAAAAATTTTAACCCTTAAGAATAGTTTAATCTACATTTTAATTAATGGATATTGTTTATGGTATCAATGACGAAGCATGAAATTGAAAGATTTTTTTTAGAGAGGTCACACCCAATGATTAATGGAGTATCCGTCATCTTCTTTAAGGAAAAAAAAAAGCGTTTAGATTTTGAGAACTCCTTGATTGAGAAAAAAGACGGCGGAGTTGGCCGTAATTTTATTATAACATTCAATCTCTTTATCCTATACGTTCATTCATTAGCTTTGCGTTATTTCCAATCCCTCAGGGGTCAATGAAATTTAAAATATAGAAAAAATGGTTTTAGGTAATTCTTACTGAATCTAATTCATCTACAGAATCTGTTTTTAAAATTTTTTTGTGCTCATAAAGTTATTGAGGATTTTTTTTAAAATTTTCCCCCTTGAAAAAAATTGGTTCGGAAAGAAAAAATTATCAGAAGATTTGTTCGATAAGAAAAAATTATCAAAAGATTTGTTCGACAAGAAAGAATTATCAAAAGATTTGTTTTGACAAGAAAGAATTATCAAAATATTTGTTCGACAAGAAAGAATTATCAAAAGATTTGTTCGACAAGAAAGAATTATCAAAAGATTTGTTCGACAAGAAAGAATTATCAAAAGATTTGTTCGACAAGAAAGAATTATCAAAAGATTTGTTCGACAAGAAAGAATTATCAAAAGATTTGTTCAACAACAAAAATCTTGTAAAAATGAAATTTGGCTATTCATGACGAAAGTTTGTAAAAAAAAATATAAAATCACTTACAACTAGAAAAAAAGGAATTTTTAAAAAAAATCTCAAAACTTAATTAAATTTATACGGGGGATAAAAAAGGTGAGTCAGAAAGATAATAACAGGTCCTAATTTTCATTCTTCAAAAATCTAAATTCCCCATTCATGCACAATCGTAATAAACCACGGTTTTTGAATTCCGTCTGGAAAATTGGATCATAATTATCTCGTACATCAAGACATTCAAGTATCATAATGCTCAGAGTTATAAATCGGCATAACTCCTACATTTCCCATTGTTTTGTAGAGTGAGTAGTCGAATTCATTTGTTTTCGTTGTTACTGTTTTGGCAAGATCTTTTTCTAGAAGGATGAATGACGAAACGTCGACGGCTGCTGAGTGCTTTTCTTTTAAATCAAGAGGTCGAACACAGATGATTATATTTGGCAATAAATAAAAAAAATAAGTTGACGCCTCGTCGGATATATTGGGAACAATAATAATGAGCATGGAGCGTATACACGAAACGAATTCGTTTGAAATCGATGGCGATCATTAAATCTTCTTTTTTTTTCTTCTTCTTTTCTTTTCGATCATCTAATTACTCATCATTTTTTCCCCGTTTAAGGATAAGTGGGTCAGTCATCATTTTTTTCGTTTATTGTACACTTTCATTTTAAATTTTAAAATCCAACAATAAGTTGGGAAATTTATTAACCGAAAATTTGAGAAATTTTTTTAGGATTTTCTTTTTTAATCAGAAATTCTTCGAGGTCTTCAAAGAATATTTTGTGGTCCTAAAATTTTTTCAAAATTTTTTTTAGAATCTTTTCCAGTTTTACTTATTTTTGCCTTGACTTGCTTGTAATGGGAATCCAAAGACAAAATCCAATAGCCAGGGTCGAAAGCCGCAACTACTCTAATAAGAATCGTAAAAACCCACCTACTGAGAAGTTTAATTTGGTCGGTGGTGCGCTCCACCATGACATACAACAAAAATTTCTTACTCCAGAACATAATCCTTGTTATATTCAACCATTTCCACATTAAAAAATAATCCTTACTTTTCTATCAATTTAGCAATGAAAATTACACCAATGAATTATTTCAATATTTCTTTTGCTTTCTCGAAGATTCAAATCGTGAAACTTAACGTAAATCATCCATAATCTAAAAATGACAAGGAATGATACAGCAACATTACCAAAAAGATTTCATCTTCATTAAACAAATAAAGAAATTTTTATAGCTATTGTTTATAAACAAATAATTAATCCATCACGTTTCAAAAATTTTTTTTTAAAAAAACTAGAAAGAGTGTAATAACAAACGCTTTTTAAAAAAAATTAAAATGTCCAAACAATAAAAGAAACGGAATTCATCCTGTCTCGGATAATCAATAATCATTAAAGAATAAAAATAATATTAATTAGAGTGTAAAATGAGTGATTCCATCGGTAGTGAAGTGAAACTAAATCAGTGACAGACTTTGGTTTCACTTTCCGATTGGGGCTTTAATAGACGGAGATCATATTGTAGAATCGTCCCAGTTTAACCGGATGATGTGCAATTTTTTTTTTTATTATTAAAATGGACGTAAATCATTCTCTTTGTTACCGAAAGTGAATTTCTTTAATGTGTTAGACGTAGGCTTATTCAATATTTATTTATTTTAACCCAGAAATCGTGATGACCGTTGAATTAAGACTGACGTCGTAACGTTTTGATTTTTTTTATGGGTTTCGGTTCTCGTTGAAATATGAGTATCAATATTTCGTGTTCTCTTTTTCCGAGGCAATAACTCTAAGTTGATGTAATAAACTGGAACTAT
This sequence comes from Liposcelis brunnea, assembly GCA_023512825.1. Taxonomy (NCBI): domain Eukaryota; kingdom Metazoa; phylum Arthropoda; class Insecta; order Psocodea; family Liposcelididae; genus Liposcelis; species Liposcelis brunnea. The sequence continues at coordinate 4,970 of JAJEOV010000101.1, forward strand.
ACTGGCAAACTACCCGCGCTGTGGGAGTCCGTGAATTATAAGTTTTTTATGCGTTGATTTTAATAGGGATTGATTGGGTGATAATTTCCCTTCTTCTTCTTCTTCACCCATTTAACGCAGCCTCCTCCTGTTATCAGAGATCAAACCTAGTTTTTTTTATTTTACTATGTGTTAAAAAGCCCCTAGGAAAAATATAAACTGCAAGAATTTTCCCAGAACTTTTACAAAAGATTTTGAAAACCTTCCTTTTCCCTGAGCAAATTTTTACAGCATTTCGGTACCTAAGAGCTAGAACGTCGAATTTGAAAACCCCAAGATGGTCGATTTTCATAAGGTAAACACGAAAAATCGCCATTTTGAGCTTTTCAAATTCGACGTTTTAGCTCTGAGGTACAGATTTATTTTGTGAAACCGATTTTCAGAAGTTTTTTTTAACAAACCATTAGTTCTAGTTATTAAATTTCTTGTTGAGCAAATTTTCTCAAAAGTCCTTGTCGAGCAAATTTTCTCAAAAGTCCTTGTCGAGCAAATTTTCTCAAAAGTCCTTGTCAAGCAAATTTTCTCAAAAGTCCTTGTCGAGCAAATTTTCTCAAAAGTTTTTATCCAACAAATCCTTTCAAAATTCCTTGTAGAGCAAATTTTCTCAAAAGTCCTTGTCAAGCAAATTTTCTCAAAAGTCCTTGTCAAGCAAATTTTCTCAAAAGTCCTTGTCGTGCAAATTTTCTCAAAAGTCCTTGTCGAGCAAATTTTCTCAAAAGCTTTTATCCAACAAATCCTTTCAAAAGACCTTGTCGAGCAAATTTTCTCAAAAGTCCTTGTCGAGCAAATTTTTCCAAAATTTCTTGTCGAGCAAATTTTCTCAAAAGTCCTTGTCAAGCAAATTTTCTCAAAAGTTTTTATCCAACAAATCCTTTCAAAATTCCTTGTCGAGCAAATTTTCTCAAAATTCCTTGTCGAGCAAATTTTCTCAAAAGTCCTTGTCGAGCAAATTTTTCCAAAATTTCTTGTCGAGCAAATTTTCTCAAAAGTTCTTTTCTAGCAAATCCTTTCAAAAGTTCTTGACGAGCAAATTTTTTCAAATGTCCTTTGAGCAAATTTTTTCAAAATGTCTTGAATTTTTTCTTCCTCTTGTTTAAACTATTGTCAAACAATATTCGACTAATCCAAGAGGTTAATCCCAAATTTTAAGATTTTAATGAAATCTTAAGATCATTTAATTTATCAGGCGAGTTAAAATAACTCACTACTCATTTGTAAAAAGAGCTGACATTCATAAATACCCAAACAAAAGGATCTTGAAGGGAGAAGGACTCGTTCGCAATATTGTCAATCGTCTGTGACGAAAACGAAAACAAACAAATATTATGCAAAATTAAATGCGGCAAAAAATCTGTGAAACTCTAAAAGTGTGACCGTTGACCTCGTTCACGTCCGCATCGATCTCTTTTTTTTTTACCATCAAGGTTATGAATGCAATTGCCTAATTTACGTAAAAATCATAACTTACCATCCTAAAAATTTTTGTTAATAAACTCTCTCCTCTATTATTACATTAAGATTTTTCCGATTTTGTGATAAAATGAAAAGTATCATTTATCGAGTTAAGGTCTTTAACTTTCCCCATACCGGCTTAACATTAGTAACGCTTTTGAAAAATAAAAATTGTTTATCGAAGTCATATTCAATAAATGAACAATGGATAGGTTTAATCCGTGCCAAGTGGCTACGTAATAATCGGAGACAATCAAAGCCTGTGTGCGTTATCAATCAATCGTAATCTAACCATAAAATTTAGATGTAGGTATAGTTTGCGACCAGGTTAAATCCTACGCGACTAATGAATATTATCGATTTCACCCTATTATTTCTTTTCTCCTTTTTTCAAAGAACGACAGTATTCGGAATGGCGATAACTCATATAGTTTCCTACATAAACTATAAAAAAAGTGGAAAAAAGTTGGAAATGTGTAATTGTTTACTGGGTAGTGTAGGTCGGGCGTTATGGAGGAGAGACATTGAAATGGAAAAGAATGAATAATTTTTAATTGATAGCATATGAAATATTAGCTCCGTAAGGTTAGAATTCTATTATTCTTAGCGTGGCTGAATTTTAGAAAAAAAACTGCCAGCGGATTTTTGTTTTTGAATCCCCAAAAAAATTTGGAAAAATTTTTGAAAGGAGTATTTGGACCACCAAAAATTGTGAAAAAATTTTAAAAGAATGTTGACCCCCGAAAAATCTAAAATAATTTCGACCATAAAATTTTTGAAAAATTTTTAACCCAAGTTTTTAAAATTCTTTTTGAAAATTTCTTGTCAAGAAAATTTTTCGAAAATTCTTTTATGGAAATTTCTTGTCGTGTAAATCTTTTGAAAATCAAAGAAATTTGACTATGAAAAAAATTTGCAAATGAAACAGAATTCATAAGTAATTATTACTACCACGAAAGAATCTGAAAAAATTTTGAGATTGACTTCTTGACCCAAATTTCTTAAGCTTAAAAAAGTGACCGATTATCCAGTGACAAAATTCCCAATTCTAGAATAGCAAATAACTTGTCAAAGCCAACGCCTGCCTACAGGCAACGTTTTGTCTTGATGATTATCGCCTTTTGGAGGAAGTATCGGATATTAAAGAACATTATTGTACCTACTTAATACAAAGTACCGTTTATATTAATTGAAACGCCCTCGCAGTTCACTATAATAAAACACCCGTGTAATTTTTTTTTAAAAAAAAGAATAATTAATGAGGAGGTGATAAAAAATTTTTAAAATTTTCCTGAACGATCCCGGTATGACAAAAAAAAAGAAAAGAAATCGCTTACTTGAGTATGAAGAATTGATACATAAAGGATTAATATAAAAATCGTCATGGCTACGACCACACTTTGTCGCCGTAATTACAGTATAATTACAACAACATTATAACGAGTTATTGTTAGTAAATTTATTATTTCTTTTTTTTCGATAATTTAATTTAATTCGTTTCCTAATAGGAATAATCCATTTAAGAAATTTTTGGCTATCTTATCCTCCCATATCCGCGAGAAAGTTTTTTTTTTTTCTTAAATAAAGTCATTTTTACAAAATTACAGTAATATGGCTAGAGATGATGATTATTATCCACGCTCATGCGTTAACGATTATCAGATGAAATTGATTTTATTTTTAATGAAAAAATTAGCCTAAGTAATGCTCAGATCTTGTGTAGTCTTGTTAAGAAATTTTACAAGATTTGGCTCAAGTTTTTTGTTTAGGGATGAAAGACAAATAAAACAAAAAATATTTTCACCGAGACGAGAAGTCTTGTTTTGACAATTAAAAATAAGACGAATATTTCTGACAAGACGAGAAGTCTTGTAAAAGATCTTGTTAAATCTTGCCAAGAAATTTATTCAATAGAATGATCATTTATTTTTAAAAGATTTCCAATTTAAAAATAAAAAAAATTCTAAAAAGACAAGAAGTCTTGTACAAGAGTCTTGGTTTAGAATCTTGTACAAGATCTTGTTTAATCTTTCTAAAGAAAAATACAAAAAAATGTTGAAATTTTATTTTTGGACCAGCTCAAGAATTCCTCTTTATTTAATAATGAAACAAGAACTTTTTACAAGACGAGAAGTCTTGTACAAGATTTCTTGTCTCGTTTTTTGAAATCCGTTTTTGGAACGATCGAGATTAGTGAGATCAAGAAACAAATTCTGAACAATTTCTTGTAAAATGTTCTTGCTGGGCTTGCTCTTGTGATTCTTGTCTCGTAAGCAATAGAAACTATCAAAAACTTATTAGGGAAAAAAATCCTACCGAGGCGAATCGGGGATAATCAAATCGGAGAACGAATCTGGATGTTGACAGAAAATATAAAAGAAGCATTAAATTAACAATAACGGAATTCAATTTTGGTGAATATTAAAACGTTTGAAAAGTTTAATGGGGGAACCGTAAAAAAAGCGAAGCGTCTCGTTATTTATATAAAAAAAAATAATAAAGCTGTCCGAGGATTCCGTTACAAATCATTATACGGGTCAAGTTTATGAAAAGCTGAAGAATTGCGAAATGAAAAATCAATCTAAAACAAATTATTTATTGTTCTGTTGAAAAAATAAAAATAAAGATGATAAAAAAACCAAAAGCACGATTAATATTAAACCGACTTTAAGACTCCAATATGATTTATTTAAATTTTAACGAGGATTTAAATATGTGTGAAAATATTTTAAATTTAATTACATGGCTTGATTTTATAATAGATTTTTTTTTTCATCCCGGTGTCTTATCGGTATCGAGAGCCTCATTAAAAAGCATAACCGAGCTCTTTAATTCGTAAGAATAAATCTTTAATCGCGTTGATTATCCTTACGCAGTAATTCTATCAATAAATCATTTTCCTTTTATTTTCCTGATCGAAATCACGGGCTAATTATTCCATAAGGCGGTTTAAGTTTAACGGTAATAAGGTATTTGTTCATACGGGGTAAAAAAATGCAAATTTCATTGATGAGCATGAAAAAATTAGATGAAATCGTTTAGTCATTTTCGTTAGGGAGAATTTATAAGAAAGGTAAAAACAAAAGTGAAATTCGCGTGAAATAATCGGAATATGTAATTATCACGTGTCGAAAATCTGTTCACTGGAAAAGAATTGAATTAAGCCGATCGTTTCATCATCGAAGCAAAAAGTATAATGTAATTAAAGGCTATGGCGCGATGTTTATTACGTGATTTATGATAAATAAGAGTAGGAATAAATGTTTTTCGGGAAATGTGAATGTGTAGGCATCGTGAGCATGATGAAGAAAATAAGTCTGTAAGTGTGGGTGGGGTAATTGATCGAGTTTAAAATTTTTTAGGAGATTGGCTACTATTTTGTAGAAGAAATATGAATCATTTTTTATTTTTTTTTTTGGAAGAACAGTTTAGGTCAGTGGCGATTTTCCGAAATTTTTGTCTGTGGAAGGATCCATTTTAAGGTTTTTATAATGCTCAAGAAATTTGATTTTCCAGAATAAAAATTCTTGCTGAAAATCTTTTCTTTGTGGCGGACAATATCTGATTCTAGCTAGTCCTAGTAAAAACTCTTGCTTACTAAAAAATGCGTTCAGCTTTTATTGGACACCCAGGAGGTGCGAACACTGTCCATCATTAGGGTTTTCCCCGCCTGATATTTGGACTCAGACTCAGACTGTTGTCGATGTTAATCGTTCGGAAGTTGGTGCGAGACTGACGCTGACAGCGCTCCGCTCTTGCTTATATAGGGCGCGCTGGTGGGGGTGATGACGTCATCGGTTGCCATGACAACAAGGAGGGGCGGAATATCTTTATGTAAAAAGGGTATATGTGAATAAAAAAGCGATATTTTTGTATAATCCTGCAGATTTTATTTACTGGTTAAGGATAGAAAAATAATTTTCTAAAATTTTTTCTTAATAATGAAAAAAGGAAAAATATTTCTGTTAACATTCGACTGTTTTCTTCAAAAAGGATTCATATCTATTAACTCACCTTCGCTCAATTCTGATAAATCATCATTGCGGTTAGATTTTTTTAAAATCATATAATTGTCTCTTTGATGATTACAAGCTATGATTTCTTTGCCGAAGATAGTTGCAAACACCATAATCAAAGGGTCATGTATCAATTTAGAATCCCTTCCTGTTATTGGCTACTCATGCTTGTTCTCGAGAAGTCGCTAGTTATTCCTGTAATTAAACGAATTATGGGAATTAAACATCAGGTTTTTTCTCGGTTCATATGGTGAAATATTAATTGATTATTAGAGGGATTTCTTTTTTTTGGCCAACAATTAACACTTGAAAATTTGTTTTGAAGTTTCGGCAAAAAGTCTTGTGGTCACATCGAGGAAGTTATGTTTGCACACATTTACACCTAAGAGTTGTGTTTGAAGAGGTTATAAATCTGTCGAAAGATTTTTGTCTAGTCGTCTGAAAATTGAGTCTTAGGAATATCCGGACAGATGCAACTGTAGACATTCTTAGGCAGAGAAAAAGTAGCAGGCCCGAGGTCCCGCAATCATCTTGGTCGAGAAATAGTTCACATCCTTGTTGCCGATTGGTGTTCAGAAATGAGCCCAAGCTGGAAGTTCTACCAAACTTCAGATTACCAAAAGCAAAAACTGTAAAAAGCTCATCACTTCGCCTTTTTTTTTTAGTGTCATTAACTCTTAACAAAACTTTTTTTTTATAAATGAATGACGGTAGCCCATTCCCAAAATCACGATCCAAAGCAACAACATTCCTCTTTTAGTAATCTTAATTCCTTTTGTTCAGCTTATCTTCATCTGACGAGTTTTAAAAGAAAGTTAGTGCAACGACGCGAACACGCTCAACGGATTAACTCCATGCAAAACAAAAAATTATAAAAAAAAATAATAATAATAAACTGACATTAATCATGTCTTTGCATTTCAATCACGGAATTAATAATTAGGAACGAGCCGTATACACACACACACACATTAGCTTCCGTTTGATAAATAATATTCGCAAAACAAATGAATTTTTTAACCGCTCCGTGAACTTTTAGCGAAGCAGCGAGAGATTTAATATTGAATTATGAATGACTTTATTATTAGAAATTAAGTAATAGTTATCCGCAACTGTTTAACGCGATGATTGACGTTGTCTTTCATTAAATATGATGGTATCTTTATTTTGACTCCTTTTTTTCCCCTAATATTCCAAATCTTCCCTTAATGTATATGAAATGAGATTGAAAGGTGTAACTGAGCATTTAACGCATCACAGCATAGTTTCCTGCTCATAATTGCAGGGAGTGGAGGATTCTTCATTTGTTTTACATTTGTTCCAATCTTTTTTAATTATATCGCCGTATAACAATGACGACCGCACCGTGTAATGTCTATAGTAGCACGATCACGATTATAATACTATTATAATCGTTATTATTAGTATAACCCGTAATTGTAATTATTATTATATTTTAATGATTATTTACCCTTGTAGGTATGAATGCTTCTCACATAAATTACATTTGATAGATGGGGATAGCTCGAATTGAATATTTGAGGATTTTTTTTTTTTTACTAAGAAAACGGATTGTGTGGGTTTAGGTTTTGGTTGCAGCTAGCTTGGCTTCTTCGCGTGCCGTACTCGGTTATCTGACCTTGGATTGTTATCTGTACTGCATTATGCAGTAATTGAAAAGATGTACGGTACACGCGAAATTGTATCTAAGGTCTGAAAATTTATATCCGCATCAGAGATTTTTTTGCAGATGGTTCTATCCTGGCGGGTGGGGTTCTAGGGAACTTAATAGGGAATGGAAACTTCTATAAGTTTTATGCTACATATGACATCGCTGCAGTGGGATAGCAACCACCCCCGCTGTCGTGGGGGAGGAAGGGTCGAAGGGGCCCCTGGTTTTTTTAGCAGGAAAGTAATTTTTCATGTTGAAAAAGCTGTAAAAAATTTAGGGAGGGCCCTCGAGTAAACATTCTGCGGGGGGAATTTTCGAATTGGACCTTGGCCTTGGCTGCTTCATTAGTTTTCTGTTGAGGCTGGCTAGAGAGCCTAAATATCGGATAAAGAGTTGCCAAGCAAATTGCTTTATTTTGATTGGCTGTGACCAAAAATTGAGCTGCAGAAGACGTATGACGTCACATTCAGCCAACGGAAGTCAGTTGAAAATGATTTTGGTCACAGCCAACGAGAGGTTAGGATTTTGATGTGTACCGTACATAGTTGGAAACTCTATTCTTTCAGGCTCCCTAATAAGAGAGAGTGACCAGACCCAGACGCCATATTGGAATTCATTTATTTCTCCAATAAGGGTGATTTTATAACCTTATCTGGTTCAAATTCACTGATCGTATGCTTACCACTGTTTTTCTTATAACTTTACAACCTTATGATCTAATGGCTGAGATTCCAAATTGAATCTCTCCATTGCGCCTACATTTTCCATATGCTCACAGTCCACAAAAAAACCTGAAAATTAAAAACCTGACATCATCGTTAACATTATAATCAAGCCAACAAAAATATAAGATTCCCTTTCCCATCGAGCTAAATTAAGAGATGACGAACTCTGTTTTACAATATTCCTCACATGTTAATACACCAAGTTCGTAAAAATTCCTGTAATTCCAGTTTAAGGAGTATTTCAGTAGTCCAGGTGCACGGATCCGAACATAATTACCTCTACAAATAAGTTCCCACCCACACCATCTCATAAATCACTTTTCTGAATCCCCTTTAGGCGAACCCATAAAGTAATTTTGCAATTTTCGCACTCAGCCAATTTATCTCGTAGCAAAAAAAAACAAGGTGAAATTTATTTTCATTCCAGACACATTCCGATAACGGCTTACTGACCGACATGTACTCTTAGCAGATTCTAGATCGACGTACGTCTGGCTCATTAACTTCCCGTATATGACATGTAGAAATCAACATTTTTTATAGATGAACTGATATGTCCGCTGCACTGTTCAGCCATATGGGAAATGAAAATAATTCGCAAGTCATTCGGGTATTTAAAACAAATCAATGATCGAATGTTAATGGGCCACATTAGACTCGGACAGTTCTTGGAAGAAAAATTGCGTAATTCCACAAACCGGCCTATATGGTCTTTAACATTGACTTCGAGTTTGTCTTTCAGCTATTTTCATGATAAAACAAACTGACAATCAGATTACTCAATAAGTCGTGAAATAATGGGATATCCAAATGGTTGGGTTTGCATTTTTTTTGATTCATATTTACATTTGAAATGCATGTTATAAAAAGGGAGCTTAACAAGACCTTGTATTTTCTTCTCATCACGTTGATGGAATCACGTATTAAATACCAGAAGCACAATTTCTTATTTAGAAGGAAAGATTTAAAAAGATCCGATCTTTTCCAAATTAAAAAAAAAATAAATTGATTTAGTCCACGTTTGAGGAGATGATTCGCTTAGGAATTTATGCAAAGTATGATTATGGGAATTCTGTTTGATTTTCGTGCGGGAATAATTAAAGAAAAATTGTTGGTTACATATTGAACATTCCTAAACTTGTAAGATCGTAATCGGCTTTGTTATATTTTTTTTTTATGACTTTATCCTCCGTGAATCACGGCTTGGATCTGAGAAAAAATTCAATGAGATGATATTCTTCACGCTAAGGTACCTGGAGCGGGAAGGAAGAGGTCCTTGTCAACATGAGTTATATTCGGATAACGGTAATTAAATAATTATACGATTTAGTGCACTGACTTATTGCCAGCTATCCTGCTTCCGACTATAATAAAAACGTATTCGTTGGATCGTAAATGTGTGCAGAGTTTTTTTTAGGGGAAGTCTGGGTTGATAACCTTGACTTTTTTCTTTTCTTTACAGAAATTTTGCCGTCTCGTGTTCGGAGATCTGTATAACTCATCCTGGCAAACAGTGGTTCTACCTGCGGTTCACAGCTGCTGTGCAAATAAAGCTGTTGCTACTCGGGGCCGACGCCTAATTTTACATGTCAAGCGGTGGAGGAACGGGAAACATAAAGAGGTGAGCTTTTTCAACACACAAACTAACCTAACTTAAAGCTAACCTTAAAATAAATAGAAGAAGGAAGAAGATAAAAGCACGGAGGTAGAAGAAATAAATTAATGTTGTTATTATTATTATTAGTTAATAATAATAATATTAACTTAAAATGTAAAAGAAAAAAAATACTTCAAAAAAATTTATTTAGTTACTGTAAATTATTTATTTTATATTTTCACTCCGATTTTTTTACAAACTAATGAAAACAAGCTTTTCTATTTAAAAATAAAATTAAAAATTAAAAAAACTTTATTAAGCTAACGGTATATATATTTTTTTTGATGTGTTCGGTACGAGGTCTGACTTGCAAATGGGAGTGGAGGGGTAGTGTCGTTGTTTATATAGGGGGCGACGGTGGCGCTCGCAGTTGGTATTAGTGATGACGTCAGCGACAAAAAGGAGGGGAATGAATAGCTTGTTGCAGAAAGGAAATAAGTGAATAAAAAATGTTGTGAACTTGTGTCTTTTTTGGAGTTGCAAAATTCTTGTTCCGTTCTTTTTATTAGTTGGTGTGCTTCGTGGGATCAGGAACAGTATACAAAAATCAAACGATTGATCTAAGCCAACATGTTTCGTCTTTATTATTAAGACATTTTCAAGGCTATAACAAAATACATTCATTAAGTCCTAAGACTAATACATTAACGACCACAATAAAACAAAAAACACCGTACCTGGTTCGATCAGAGGATGACTACAGGATGACACAGGATGACGGGATTGTGTCTTTTTTGTTCATTATTAATTTTTGAATTAAAAGAGGAGAAAATCGTCTTAATAAGTTATAATCAAAAAAAAAAAAAGAAAAAAAGAAAGCATTTCAAAAAATGCAAAAACCATGTTTTTATATACAAACAACTAACTATCTAACTATCAACTCACTTCTTTTAACCTTTTTATTATTTTTTAAAGAAAGCAATTCCGAAAATAAAAAAAATTCGAACTAATAAAAAAATCTGGTTAACGTATACGCAATAAAAAAGATAGCCCGGCGAAAAATCAGTAAAAAGAAAAAACACTGCTTTTTTAAAATTTACGATCCATTCTTCTGCCGCGGTTTTATATATATTTTTCGCCTAGCATATTTCTCTTTTGTTGTCGTTTAATTAGCATAACGTCTCAAAATGTTATGTTAAAGTTGATATATATCAAAAGTCGAAGTTCGTAGAATCGTTTAAAGGCAACTCTGTCCTTTTACATCATCGCCATTTCTCCAATCTTCAAACTCATTGGGCTTGAGGATAAAAAAAATATTTCTTTTACGACTTTTTTTAAAACGAAATCTATTAAAATTCTCGACTATTAGCGATTTATCATTAAAATTTTAAGATAATCGAAATCTAAGTGGGTCATTGTTAAGTTTGAAGCATCCATAAATGTGTATTTGATCTTGCCTAATTAAGAAAAGCAGTATGTCAACATTTAGCCACTTGAAATAAAATGTCATGGCGAGTGTTGAAAAATTAAAAACTTTTAATTTTAACATTTTAGCCAAGTATATTTTGTCTTTTCTTAATAGACTCTCTTGGCATTAGAGAAGCTTAAAGCTCGTAACCGGGCATTAGGGTAACCGGTGAGGCATGTTTTGTCTTGCTCAAGGAATGGCGTCCTTGCCCTGTGGTGAGCTCCCTTCTCAGGGTTATGAGTTAGTGGAGGGCTGCAGCTTCGCTAATACTGACCTAGGGCTGAAGATGGTAGTAATCGGCAAGGCCTAGGCTCAGATATCGGGAGGCAGAGTTGGATCAATGGTATGGCTCCCGTACTGCGATGTGGAAGATTATAGAAAGTCACCACATTATTTGATATTCCTAGTAAAATCGTCAATGGTTGGCCATGATGATCGCCAATCTCCGGCGAGGAGTGGGCATTTAAAGAAGAAGAAAACTTGTAATGGAAAGAAAGCGGCCATCGGGTAAAAGAGCCAACACCTAAGCAAAAGCCATGTCTTATAACCGCCTTCCTTTTTCTTATGAAGCGTCCACTGAAAGCTCAGACTCCGGCTCGAACCGGCCACTGGCCTCTGGCCCTATTGGCTCTGGTGAGCGGGGTGTGTCGCTCGCATTCCGGTGAGATGCTAGATGGTAGATGGTAGATCAACAAGTCCTAGGCCGCTGTGCGTGCATGTTGTGACTCCAAAAGAAGGATACTAGTAGGATTGGAGAGAAGCAAACTAGATAAGGCAGCTTGAGGCTAGATGTCCTTGATGCGGCACTAGGACTCCCAGTCCCGAAAAATCCATAGTTAGTTTTATTTTTTTTTTTTTCGAGTCGCTCGGCCAAACGATTGTTCAAAAGATGATCATCTTCGATGGTTGATAGTACAATGCACCTATACAGAAAAGAATAAAAAATCATGATGTATTATTTGCGAGTTTAATAAGTGAAAAATGCAGAATCACGATCGTAGACCTTGGATAACGAACAAATTATTATTTTATTTACTACGTAAGGCTGGATTGGAAGAAAAAATAAATAACAAAATTAGATCACTTGGTGTGCTTTGTTACATCACAAGGTTGTAATCCCAATAATGGGTGGATCTTCAATCGGAGATAACAATGTAAGGTTAGAGACGTATTGGGCATGATAATTAAAAAATCAAATACAGGGAGACAAAAGCGTAGACGCATTACGTCTACTGTTCAAAGTCATATCCTCCCAAGGTTTCTAAAGCCTGGACAAAGATTGGGCGTTGGAAAACAAAACGAGCTGGAGTGAAAGCACTCCTTGCTGATATTTTCCTTAGGAGGTCTTTGTGTGTTCTTTCATCTATTATGTTTTCTTTGTTACACGTATTGCGTAAGTTTTGTTATAATTTCTTCGGGTATTATTCCAACTAATGTCGAGCTGGAGTATTTTTTTCCATAATGTGATGTAACCTATAAAAATTTTCGCTTTGGCTGAGATAACGTCGTTTCGAGTGTTATTGACAGCCAAGCATTTAAATTTTTGTGGCTATTCCTATTGCCTAATTCGAGCGCGACGTTTTAATGTATCACGATGTCGGTAAATATTTGTATTATACTGTTGGTGTATCAATCAATTAATCAAATATCAAAAAGTCGAAAATTAATTAATTGTTAATAAAGGCCTGAATTAGGGATTGTACGCATGGACAGTTTTTTTTGCGGCATAGCCGAAACAAGTTTCTTTGACGTCGTTATGAAATTGTTTGACATTTAGGCGTGTTAGCAAGATCAGGTTGCTGGTTGTATGTGTGGTCAGAAAAAAGGATGCGGATGCGACTTTTTGAATGTTTGGTATGTTGGTGTGAAGCTAAAGCTAATAGAGAAATAATCGAACAATCATTCTTTTAAATAATTTGTGATAAAATTTCTTTTTGAATTACGAGGGGATTAATGTCGTCGAAGGCCATTCTACAGGAAAAAGTAGAGAGACCATAATGGAAATCCGCCATATTGTAGATTGGTTTATCGTTCAGGCTGTGGGATTGTGCATAAGCAAAGTATTGGAGCCCACAGCCAGACTGATTTTTAAACATGCAACATGCCAGTAGAAACTTGATTAATCCATAAGGCTGTGCTCGAGTGCTCCCTTCCTCTCTATCTAGTCCCAGAAGCATCAGCATTAGCAATGATGTTTCTAGAGTAAAATCTGGGTCTTTAAACTATCCTTACGATATTCAAATAATAGTGCTTCGTATCTGCAACTGCCTTTTTTGCACCGTCGGTTTTGAGTTATTTGCCGGAGGTATAACTCAGTGATTTTCTTATTTTCAGGTTTGCGTCTTTCCATATCACCAAGTTTGAGAAAATATAAAGAAACTTATGGAAGCCGTCAGATCCAAAACAGTGTAAACAGCTGCAATTGCCCGCATCAACATTACTGTCAGGAGCAGCAGGCGCAGCAACAACTCATCATCGCAGCATGAAGGTAAGCTTTCTATTTTTCTTTTTCTGTTACTTGTTTTTACCCTGATTGCTCTCAGTATTCATTGTCTTTCCCAAGGCATAAGATTTGACCCGTTCGAGTGGCTGCAAAATTATGAGCATTAAATGGTTGCCTTGTTTTGAATTAGACCTCACCACAGTCAGTTCGTTAATGTTGAAAAGAGAAGTTGCAATGGGGTGCTTCAAGGCTCCGGTCTAGGGCCACTCTTGTTCAATCTTTTTGTAATGTTACCTCGATGCAAATGGTCATCTGGCATTCGATTTTGGTTCCTGATTTTGTTTTGGGGTGAGCATGCTTCAACTCTTCAACTGCTTGAATCCTGTTTGTTTGGTCCATGCTGACAGTTCAGATTTCACTACATTATGTAAGACCTTGATCTTCACGATATTTCCTCTTCTTCTTAGTTAAATACTTAACCTCACTTGGTTAAGCATAACTACATTTTTCCCGATTCTCATTCTGAAATTTCAAAAAATAATACATTAGTCTTATCAGAAACGTTAAGAAAATTCCAAATACCCGCCCAGATCTTTTTCTTTGGGGGCCACTTTTGTGGCACCAGCTACATTTTCAACCCTCGTATGAATTTACAAGTACTGACCCTAATGGGAATCCTCTTAACCAACCACTGCAATTAGGAACAAGTTTTAATATAGAGATAAAATCGCTACAATAAAAAAATGAATCGCTATATTTTAACAGCTAGCTACATGTCTAAATGGAAGTTTTTTTTCGAATCCCCATTTTTTTTTGTACCGGACAAAAAAATCATATTTATCTACGGTGCTCCCTAATAAGAAAAATGAAAAAAAATGTTACCTTACTGATGTAAAGACGCCTGTAATATTTTTTTAATACATAATATACTCCATCGCCCGTTGTTTTGTAAAGGGTTGGTGACCTTCCTCTAGGTGGTACTATAAGGTGAATGATTAATGCATCTTTTATTTAGATAAATTTTTTAATTGTTGGGCTAATACACGACATTGGAATGTGTCTCGAATCAGGCATCTGTTTGTGAATCAAAAGGAAGATCAGCGGCCATTAGTTTATAAGTTTTGCAATTCAGCAATCGCCCGTTGAAAATTTTAGTCTGAGGTGTAGTAAGAATTATTTTAAAATGATGCACCATGGTGCGTTTTTGTGTAACATTATGAACATATGTCGTCGAAAGATGTACTGACAGGGGAGTCGGAATCGGATGCCTCGCCCATCGTGGTCGATTGTATGGGTATATATTTTTGCTTTAGGGGTCCAATTGTAATGACACATAGCTGTAAAATAAGAAGTTAATGAAAGTTTTAGCTCTGGAGATGTAGCGCTGGCTCAAGACTATGTTCGAGTACCATTTGAGGAATGATGTGTAGTTGTTCGTGTGTTGCTGGGAAAGGAATCGGAAAATGGAGCATGCAGAGGAGAGTTAAAAAGGAAAGAAAAATGGAAGTGAGGACTCTGTTGACTGGGTTGAACTCCAATAAGGAGATCCGAAGACTCGCTAAACATTCTTTGATCACTAATGTGATTAAGGTATTCTGACTTCAATATTTTCATTTGTCGCTGATTATAAGGCAGGTTCTGGATAGACGCCTTACAAGTCCAAGGTTTCTAGGTAGGCCGTAGGCCGTATGATTCGCATTTTGATTGGCTCTTTGCCAGGATAGAGCTGCCTGGAACAGATTGCAATACAGTGGTTGCTTCAGGCTTTTAAAGCCACAAGTAGATATAGCTATATAAGTGTATTCCTTGTTCTTTCTAAGCCTCAGGTATTTATTAACTACCTGGTAATCATTTTGAAAGTTGGCTAGGCTTAAGTCCAGAAAGCAGGAGGCTGAGTCAAGGACTGACGGTATGGCTCCTGTGCTGCGATGCGGAAGGTGTTGGGAAGCCACCGCATTAAGCTCCCTAGTAAAGCCATCACTGCCAAGGGTTTGCTGTGCAAGGCCCAAGGCAGGCTAGGGGGCCACGGCTAGGGTTTCTTGCCCCCCGCAATAAGCTCTATAACCATGATGGTCGCCGATTCCCGACGCGGGAAGGCACTGTAAGAAGAAGAATCATTTTGAATAGCCGAAGCCATAATTGACTACAGATTCGACTCGATTAGAACTTTGATCTTACTCCATCTGTGAATATCTTCAAATTTTACCTTTCACCCAAGTTTCTTTACCATTCAAAATAAAAGCTCTTTAACTCGCTTCTGAATTGGTAGGGATTGGCTCACCGGTCAACAAAGGAAAATCCCGGTGGGCCCCTCAAACGAAAGCGCATTTTTGCTCTCGCCGTTTTTCAAAAATAAAATATTCTTAATTCAGCAGTTGTATATTTTTGGAATAAAAATTAAAAACAAAGTGTGGAATTGGCGTATTTTTTACAGAAGATGGCGATAAATTTTCGAAATTTCAGCTTTTAAATAAAAAATTTTTACACGAATTTTAAGAAGACGGGGCACTTATGGAGTAGTCAATAATTTACCCCGTCTTCTTAAAATGCAAGCAGAATTTTTTTAAAATAAATAAATACAGCTGAAATAAATTTCTATGGTTACCTTAGGGCGCCGTTTGTGGTAATTTCCTTGCGCCCTATGGAAGAACCAGTCCGTGCTTTCTTTTGGATTAATCTAGCCACTTTTTTCGGCCCCCTAAAATAGCAGCAAATCACGATAATGCAAGTTCATTCCTATTCAAAATCACTCATGCTTAAGTACCGCGTGGTCAAAAATTAATCATTTCCGTTTTGTAAAATAATTTTTTGTTCAAAAAAAAAAAAAAAAAAAAAAAAAATACAAATTGTGAAGGTTTTATTTGGGATCCCTTAGTTGTAAAGATCTCCGGTAGTTCAGGTTCATAAGGAAATCGTGCGTCTGACATAGATTGTCATTACAACTGTCTACCTCCACCATCCCGAAGCAGGCGATGCTCTTTGGTACTCATGCACACCGTCCAGTAGTATCAGTGCGAGTTCAACTACCAACTGTGCTCGGCTTTGTTGGTAGAGTTTCATTGACGAGGATTCGATCACGTATTTCGTGCGGTTATTTATTACACAGTTCTTTTTTTTTTTTTTATTTATTTTAAAATTTTTTTCGGGTTCGATTGTGTAAGTAAGTGAGTTCTTGCGGTTAGTGGGGTTTTTTCGAGGATGATCAATTTATTAACGCGTTGAAAAAAATTTTAAACTAGGCTTGTTTAAAAAAAAAGAAGTTTTTAGTTTTGTGATTTAAAAAAAAAAAAAGCTCTTTTTGTTTTTATGAATAATAATAATAATAATTCAATAAAGTATTGGTTGAGTGCAGGTTTATGTTGGAAAAAATTGTTGGGTATCAGAAGGAAAAATTGGCTATGGTCGGTGATTGAACTGATAATGCAGTTATTTGCATAGATAGTGGAAAAATGTGTCAGTAAAAGTGTTTTATTAAAGTTGTTTTCATTAATTCAGTTTTATTTAGTTTAATCGATTAGTCGGTTTTCTTTTTCTTAAGAAGTAATTTTTTTAAAAAAGTGCTGTAGGTTAGAAATGGATATTGTGCGATTAGTGAAGTAGCTTTAAATTTAGAGGTCGGTAACGTTCCCAATTTAGTAACCTTAACTGGTCAGTTAGCCGGCGAATATTTTTTAATTTTCTTTGGTAAAGAAAACAAAGAGAAATGGGGCTGGATTATTGATGGATAATTTTTGGTAGTTTAATTTCCAAATAGCAAAAGTTGGATTGTCTGGAAGCTCGGGCTAAAAAATTTTAGTTGTCTTTTGTTGAAACAGAGATGAAGGTTTTTGGAATTTAAAATTTTAAAAACATTTGCTGGCGGGGAAACTTTTTCTTTTTCTTTTTTAATGGCACCAAAGCCAGATAATTTTCCTCAAAGAAATCATTTTGAGGAGAGCAGAATTAAGGAAGGAGTATGATAGTGAACCGTAAATAATCTAGTACTGAAGGTTGAGGTTTTAGGATGAGACAAGGCTGAAAATAAAAATTTCTGACAGGAATTAAAATACGAGAAGAAAATAAAAATCGTCCTTGTGAGATTAATAATTTTTAAGTGTGAAATAATTTACATTATTTTTTTGAGTGTTTAAAAAATTTTCAGCCATGTTATGGTCTTAATCATTTAAATACAAACTTGCTAATTAGTTAATAAACAAAATTAGGTCTAGAAATTCCTGCGATAGCCCTCTTCCAAGCTTATGATTTTTAATTCAGATTCAGACAAGGGTCAAAAAATTCGTTCTGGCCTGAAAGCTTCCAACACCTAAAAAAAATGAGCTTGAGTTTATCCGATTTAAATCGTTTGTTTTGATAAGTCAGTCGCCGTTTTTGGCAAAAAATCTAGGTGGTTAGCTTTTCATATTCTTGCTGGATTCTAGCTGCACTCTAGTAGTGATATTTCTCGTTACGAGATCCAGTTTTGTTTTATTGCCTTGTAATATGGGGCGCATCGTTTACTAAGTTTGCCTCAATTTAACAGAAGCCTGTTCTTGTTGACAATTATTGTGTGTTGGTGGACTAATGAGAGCTGCTTAGATATGGAGGAAAAATCACGATTCCGGAAGCAAGTGAGCTCTAGAAAGCTGCTGAATATTGCTTCCACAAAAAAGCAGCAATGACCGAGGCCTTAGTAGGAAGATTCTTTTGAATCTCTTTGCTAATTCAGTTTTTAGGTCTGTTCAGAAGCTGAAGGATTTTTTTTTCAAACTGGGCACTTAAGTCTAGTTGAGTTCATTCTTCAAGACAAATGATTGTCAAGTTAAAGCAAAGTTAGTGTCCTAAGCCCTTGCTCTCTTTTCTCTATTATACTCAAGTTCTAATTCGCACTTCTCATTGCTTAATTGGCTAACCCCTCGCTACGGCCCTGTATTAGTTTTTTTTATCAGTTTACACTTTACATATTTATACTCTTTAAACCGTTAAGTTCAGCCTGCACTTTCAAGAGTAGCAATACCTTAAGAGACCGAAACCAATTTCATTAAAAAATATCCAACAAGCAAAAAAAAAAAACTAAACCTGCACTATTTTACATAAAAAGTTATCCTTATAAAAGATTTTTTTTTATTTTTTATTAAACGCACAACCAGATGCAATACATACATATTTAGTGACATGATTGAACTTTTCGTTATATGAATATTGATTAATAACTGTATTTAAAACATCAAGAAGAAAATCTTACAATTACATAGCAACACGTTTTTTTTTTTTTCGAAAATAATTGAGATCGATCAGCTAAAAAAAAAAAAAAAAAAATGGACCATCATACCTCGCTTAGGCCATCAGCACAATTATTACACACCTGAGGTAAGTAAGCCGTACTTAGGTATAATTATCAGCCGGTTAGACCGTAAATACATTTCACTGGGTCGCGAGGTTAAATTCGAGGACGAGTATCATGTCATTATTGAGTATGAAAATAGCCTTAAACCAGATGGATCGGATGTGCAATATAAAGAGATGACATTTTGATGAGAGGTGAATTAATCGGTGGGAAGTGATGTTCTCGCGCGTGGATCTTTCTGCAAAAAAAAAAATAAAAATAAAATTACAAGGGGAGTGACCTGCAAGTAAATGCAGAGCGGTTAAGCTACACCCATAGTATTAAGGATGCAGCGCGAATTCATTTTTTTATCTTCATCTTAAGTTTAGAATTATGTCCAGTGGCGTGGCAAGGTTTTCTAAGGGGCTAAAAAATGGAGTAGTCGTGTCCTTTGAAGGTCTTGTTGCAAAATGTTTTTTTGGGAGCCCCTTTTTCTATTTTTTGTGGCTTGTGTGAAATAAGCCATTAGCCGAGGTGACCCAGAGGTCTCTGTAGCTGCTGGGGCCTGTGAGAAATCGAAATAGTTGATCGAGACAGTTGCCAAACTCTTCTGCATTTTATTTTGTAGCCCATTTTTTATTTTGTTTTACGTTAAAAAAAGCAAAGAACCCAAATCGTCCGGGTATTTTCCTTCTGCAAGACCCCATCTGCGGCTACGCCCCTGATCATATTTTCCTTAAACATTTTTTTAAAAATTTTTAATTCAGGTTTATGGGCAAAGAAAGGAAACTTTTAAATCACTAAGATGTTTTTAATTCACATTTAATCTCGTTGTCAGTAATTAAAAACCGCTTTGGGGGATGGATGCTCAGACGTGTTTAACACCCCCCCTTTGGTAATTTTAATCTTAATGATCTGCCCTTGGGTGGAACTTCTCTTGGCCGGCATTTTGTGTATATCATCCTTTATCGTTCAGATGGACGGATAGTTTATCGCTTTTCGGATGGTTCCGTCAATTTTGACGTAGAAATTGACGTTTTTTCTGCTTGAGGCCGTTGTTTTAGAGCTCGCGCCGATTTGTCGCTGATTTCTCTTTTAAATGCGATTGGGATAAAATGTATTAATATCATAATGTCACCCGTTTTATCTTAACGAGACATCTAAGATGTCTCACTTGCGTTTTGATAAATGGTCATAGAACCTGTAGGAGGTGTTGCCGATCATAAATTATTTTTTTATGGTTGGGATGTTTCGGCTGTTGACCCGAAATCGACAGATCTAGTTTTTGGTTGAGGTTCTTGGTATAGTAGTCTGAAGAATTAATAGGCTGGAAGTTTGTAAATGGCCCAGGCTAAGTCCGAATTTAGTTGAATGCCTACAGACTGGTCTAAGGTTAGGCAAAATCTATGAAGACTTAGGTTAGAAATATTACAGCTTATTCAAGCTGCTAGCAATTTTTTGGGGATTTATTCTTATCAAAAAGAATTTTTTCTTACTGAAAGTTTTTTTCTAAAAATTTTGTGATTAAAAAAAAATTTCCAAGAAAGTTTTCAAAATTTCCAAAAAAAAATTTTTTTAAATTTTCAAAAAAAATTTTTTTAAATTTTTAAAAAAAATTTTTTTAAATTTTCAAAAAAAATTTTTTTTAAATTTTTAAAAAAAATTTTTTTTAATTTTCAAAAAAAATTTTTTTAAAAATTTTTTTAAAAATTTTTTCTGGGATATTAATTCACTCGTGCACAAAATTTTTTTATCACTAAAAATCACACAAAATTTTTTTAAAAATTTTTTCGGGTATTTTTAACTTTCTTTTAAAACTTTTTCATGAACCTCACAAAATTTTTCTTTCTAATTATTCTTTTGGCCCTTCTTAAAAATCTTGCA
The DNA here is from genome assembly GCA_023512825.1 of Liposcelis brunnea. NCBI lineage: Eukaryota > Metazoa > Arthropoda > Insecta > Psocodea > Liposcelididae > Liposcelis > Liposcelis brunnea. Next base: position 25,568 of record JAJEOV010000101.1, read on the forward strand.
AAAATTATTTAAAAATCTTCGATTTTATCCCTAACTTTTCGATACTTTTCCTAAAAATCCTCATCCTTATTATGTAAAGCAAAAATTGAAAAATCCTAATTCATCACATTGCCTAAACAAAAACCTAAAAGTATCCTAAATTAAATGAATCGTAAAAATATCATTCTAGTTTGATATTGATACAGTGATTTTTGCCTATTCATCTCTTTTCTCTTTGCTAACGAGATTTCGACCACAAAACCTAAAAGTGCAAAAAAAATCTCGTTACCTTATTCTTTTTTTTTTTACGTAATAACGAGATAAAGAACCTCAAAAGCGCCCATTTGTTCAGGATCGTTCATGTCAACACAATAGCTATCTTGTTTGCACTACCTGGAATTATGACATCCACTTTGTAAACTCTTATTTCCCCAATTACTTCCAAGAATGCAAACAAATTTCATTCTTCATCTTCTCCCCGTATTAAATTATCTAATGAAACAATGTTAAATTAATTTTGATATACAACCCGTTATCTGTACCAGACTTAAACGACGATAGAAAAAAAAATTCTGAGGTTTTTCTTGTAAAACAAAAAAAAATTGATCGCAGGTAATAATGAAAAGGAGAAGAAATAATTGAAGCACGTACGGATTTTTTTTACGTACAATTGGGGGGAAAAAAAGAGAAGTTAATGACAAATCCGAGCTTAGGAATAAGCACACATCACGAATATTCAAATTATGACTGTTTTGTGACTGTATGAAGGCAACCTTGAAGAATGTCACGCATATTTGGATGAAATGAATGCTCAGAGTTTTGCGAGACGTGACCGCGTCAAGTCCAAAAATTTTTTTTTTAAAAAAAGGAACGCTGTAAGTCTTATTTTTTTTGGACTTTGATATACATGGAAATATTCCAAATATCGAGATTATTTTTTTCTGGATTTACAGCGTTTGCTTTTGATTTGTCATCAGTTATGTTTATTGATTTAATTTTTTTAAATATTTAACCAAGGTGAGGTCTAGGAGAGAAAATTGCTTTCAAGGGAAGTTTGGCAGTAATAAAGATGTCACATGGGTCCCTATAATAGCAAGCTCAATAGCGTCAAAAAATGGGCCCCAGAAAAACATTTTTCGCGGGATTTTATTTTCGTGACTAAAACTCATGCATATACCACGCACACAAAATTTTAAAATCATTAATATCCAAAACCCCTATTAAGACATAGCACTAATGAAATTCGATTCCTCTTATAAATAAATAATAACTTTAATACTTTTCTTTCAAGAATTTTTTAAATGATACGCGTTACAAATAATTATTAATGTTAATAATTATTCATTAACAAAATAATATTCTCGTTATTAGTGTTAAGAAAATTACTTTCTTCGAGGAAGCACGGTGTAACTATATGAAACCTGGCGAAGCACATTTATCATCGTAAAAAATATCCAAACGCACTGTCGTGTACAATAATAACCCATGAACCATTTCATCGTATCACTAAAAAATAAAAAATAAAACTTCCGCACGATCAATTTTTTCCCTGTAAAATTTTTTATTGCATTATGAAAAAAAAAAAAACTAGAGAAACCGTTTTTTCTTGGATGAGTTTCAAGAAAAGGTCGTTTATACAAGCCCTAAAGGATGATCTTGACAACGATTTCTAGCACGGTTAAATCATAATTAAATTAGCATTAGCAATAAACTTAGTTTAGTCGATGATTGATAAGCAGCTTATATTAAAAAATATTTATAAAAAGATGTTACTACCGTGCTGCCTTATAGAAAAAAAAGTCATTTGAATTAGGTTTTTTTTTAAAAAATTAATTTAAGCAGACGTTGTACAACCGGAAATTCATATCGCCTTGCCTGCATATAAGTGACTAATTAATATTATAGATATCGAGCTTAAGAAATCTTTTTTTAAAAAAAAAAAGCGCACGGGTGATGGAGTGAAAAAAAATAAAACGCATGAATTAGAAATTTTTGAAATGAATTTCTCGCACCGGCCTTGACCGAAATCAGGGTCAATTGCTCGGTATATGGTGTTCTGTAAAATTATAGCCATGATGTTTTAATAATCTGTCATTTAAATTCTATCATTTCTCCTCTTAAAATCTCTTTTCCTCGTCTCGAATTTAGTCAGAATTAATCTATTCGTAAAAGATTCAGATCAAGCCTCAAGCGATAAAACGACCAAGGGCTCATTTTTCTCGCCCACACGCACGAAAAAAAAAAGGTATTAATGAGTTTAGACGGTTTCTATTACATCAGATCTCTTCACGTCATATCGGTCTATGTGAAAGTATTTTTTGAGGAAATGTAAGTTTGAACGGATGGATCAGAGGTTTGTGCTGCAGCATTATAGATGTTTGTTAGTTTTTTTTAGACTGGATTTTGTGACTGGGTTCTCTTTCCTCTTGAAAGTAGTTTTTACTTTTTGCCATTAAAATTTTAACATAATTTGTTTCTTTATTCGTAGTGAATTTGAGGAACCTTACATGCTGCAATGGTTATCGATGACAGAAGCAGAGTTGGTACAACAAAAAATAATTTCAATCGTTCATTTTTAAATGTTTTATGAACTGCAATTCGTCGCAAATAACGAGAAACAGTGGCAATAAAAGAATGAGTGATTTGATTTTTATTCGCTAAGTCCTTCACACGGCAACGGTTATCGATAAAAGAAGCAGAGTTGGGTCAACCAAAAATAGTTTCAATCTTTTATTTTTAAACGACCTGTGAGCTGCAACTTGTCGCAAATAACAAGAAAAGTCGGGCTACAAGCAAAAGGTGTTCAACTGCCCTTCGTTATGCAAAGCTAGACTCAAGGCTTTCAATCTGCCATTGAAATAAAAATAAAAAAACCACCGGAACCTGACTTTTAACCTTTTCACAAAGTCACAAATAGCAACAATGAAACAAACCTGAACCTAATCTACAAAAAAAAAAAACCCCAAAACCGGTGACCGCTACCAATGAAAACAATGACAAAATCATAATAAATCAAAAACTGAAAGTTTTAACCACGAAAACCTTGTCATAACACCTAAAATGGAAAAATGATCGTCAGTGAAAACATATCTCAGGAACCCGTAGTTTTTTTTATTTTTATATTTTGTCAAGCATTACACCCTTCCAATTTATCAAAACATAAATAATGACATTTCTTTTTAATTAATCGTTCGACTTAATGACCTTGAAAAATGATTATGCCTCCTCACTTAGACTTATACCCAATTAATTACGACCACAATTATCATATATACCAAATTATGACAATACCATTTTTCCTTTTCTATAAATTTTTCATAATCTCGAGTTAAGGTTGCCCCAATGACCATAATACGTATTCCAAGGTAAAATGATTCATAATCCTTATCCATCATCTCCCGCGCTTAATTTTCTACTGAAATATCTTATTAACATAATTAAAAAAAAAAAAGAAGATGAAGAAAAAAATAATTAAAGAAAGTAAACACGAGGCTTAGAAAGAACCAAGTTCATTGTTCACTCATTTATCTTCGAATTTCTATATTAAAATAATTAGTCATGTCAATACCGTCTCGCCTGTTCTCTTCTCTCAAGACTAATCTCGATTTCCAGGCAAGATATTATTCCAATCTTAATATTTCATGAAATGAGTACTTGATTTCGATATTAAGATACAGCAGGTAGGGTAATGTTTTTTAATAGAGGATTTGAAATGAGTGGAAGAACTGGAGGATTATGCAAAGTGAGATTTTGATGCGAAGAGAGCTAGATAGAGGATTTGGAAAATTTTAATGGAGGCATTCGAAAGGAGGACTGGATTGAATAAGAAAACAGGGAAATTAAGTGAATTCAGGGAATCAAACTGTTTGCAATGGTTGTCGAACACAGAAGCAGAGTTGGGACAATCAAAAATAGTTCGAGAGCATTATGGCGGTGTGTGATTTTCGCTGTAGATGTTGCAAAATATTCAGGACTGAGCAGAGATTGACTTCGAACGGGAGATAGCATTTGCTAATCGTCGAACGTTGTTTTAAAAAAAGGCAAAAGAATGCGGAGAGCAGAATAAAATATATTGTAAGTGTAATATATTGTATGTTGTAATTGTTGTAAGTGTAATTTTTGATGTATCATGTCGATATAAATAAAAAGAGTTGATCTACTCGAAGGAACTACCCAACTACAATCTACCCAAAGGGAGATTTTTTTTTAAAAGATAGCTTGTTGTTAGTCCTATTGGCGTCGAAGGCTTGAATATTTCGGCCATAATCAAATTACCGCCTCCTGCAGCCTGTGATGGAGGGGGAAATCGAGGGCAGGCCTAGACCGAATCGAAAGAAACCCTCCTGGCTCAAGAATCAAAGAGACTGGTACAGCCAAAATTCGATATCTTTTTTTCGTTCGGCAGCCTCCAAAGTTAGGATCCCCACGATGATCGCCAATCTCCGATAAGGAGCGGGCAGTTATAGAAGAAGTCCTATTGAAAAGTATCTGCGAACAAAGCCCTTGCGATTTCCTCCAAAAACAAAACCTATTCACCGTTTGGTGTTTTCAAACCGAACTTCAATATCACAGTCCAGCACAAAACTGTCAGATGACAGCGGCATTAATATCTCTGTTAAACATTCCCATAAAGATTTTTTTGTTTCAACAATACCTTAATCATCAGAATTAAGTGTTAGAAATTTTTTTTTGTTTAAAAAAAAATTAAATATAAACCAACCAAGCCAGACAAGTTAGAAGGCTAACATTACCAAATGTTATCGTTTAATTGGAGCGTGACATGCTAATGTACCTTAGCCGCATCAGACTATATTTTTTTTTGTCGAATTATTGATTTACTTAAGATGAAACTTCTTTTAATTAGACCTAACCCATTTCACATGAATTCTGTTACATAAAAACATCGGAATGATAATAATAATCAGGTTCCCAAGAGTAATTGTATGTGTATTTCCTTACAATATTGCAGGAAGCCCATCTAATTCAGGAAGGCATTCCGTAAGATTTTGTCCTAGCCACAAATACAAAAATTATGTTATAAAAATACCACACACATTGCTAAATATGCTAATACAGATTAGGTAAGGTTATGTTGTTTGACCTAACCGTCAATACGTAAAAAAAAAATTTTTTTTGACATTTTATTACTGAATCATCCCGTATTGTAATTTTAATTTTTAAATGCCGTTAAGCCCGGGGCGTTTCAACACCGCTTTCAAATTTTTTATTCGATGCATATTTTATAAGGATGTCCACACAAACATTTCACTAGGTTATCTAGGCCTTTTTTTTTATAAGATGACATATTGCGGTATTAGTAATTAAAATAATAAAAATTCGCATGCTAGTTTAAAATAAAGTGATAAGATTGTCACGCATGAAATAAGTTTTAATGACATGGGTGGTAATCGGTATGTGACAGAATGTTTTAAACTAGGTTAAATGTTTTATTTTTTTTTCTAAAATGAAAAGGGTGAGATTGAAAGTCAGCTGAATAAGCAACGTTGTATAGTTTTCTGGTTGAGATTGAGTCGTGACATACATGATAAAACGTGACTTTGTAATGTAACCGCGAGTTGAGTTTTATGAAGCAACCTTCAACTTGGATTTTTACTCTTGATTTTTAATGGAACTGCATAATCGATTATGATCTCTGGCATTGAAATTTTGAAACGCGTTTGGTTTGTTTTTGTTTTCTTTGAATTGGTATGACCGTGCTACTGCACATAGTGAGGGGATTGAAGTGAAGTAGTCAATGCTACTGGACGAGATAAATAATAATAATAATAATAATAATAATAATTTTATTTGGTACATCGTGTTACACAAATATCGTCAGGAGGGAACCCATGGCCGCTTACAATGGGTGTAAAATAGCAAAAAAAGCAAAAAATGGGTGTAAAAGAGGGACGGCGCAGGCTAGACAAGAAAAATAATTAATGGCTGAAAAACTTAACACTGATTGAATTTAAGATTTTATGCTTTCTTTCAGAAGGACTGCATCCAGCGTAATGATCGGCAACTTTGGTGTTGAAAGCTCAGTCGGTAGAGCATGAGACTCTTAATCACAGGGTTGTGGGTTCGAGCCCCACGTTGGGCGCCAAATTTGTACCGTCTTTGATGCGCTGATTGATTTGCGCTTTGTGATCTGAGGTAATTCTGCCCACTCTAATATTGTCTCTAGTAATTGTAAGCAAGAATAGTAAGGAGACCTCGAGTGTCAAAAAGAAGCGTCAATAGTAGTGGTCTCGAACAGCCCTAGTCAATAGGCAACAAAAGAGGTGGTATGACGTCATAAAGATAGGGGCTTGGGTGGTTGCAAAGAGCTTAAGACAGGGAAGTGTGGCAAAGGTTGAAGGAGACTTTGCTCAGGAGGGTGGCGGATATTGGTTGAAAGAAGAAGATAGGCACCTGTTTAAGCTTAGCTTAGAGACGCTATGTAGAAAGATTGGAGAAAAAACATTTGTAGAAACCGATAAATGAAAAATTTCAAGAAGGCTATGGGAAGTCTCAAATTTTCCTGTTATAATAAACAAAGCCTTCGTAAACAGACAATCTGATCTCTTTTTCGTAAATCCGGGAGGCTTCGTCTACTATCATGGCTGCCGAGTAATCACCCTGTGTTTGTCACTATTATGCTGAATATGGCGTTCAATTTTTTAATGGCTGACAGTTTGCCAGTCTCTTTCTTTGTATAAGGGTTTTAGCTTAGCCTTCCCTTTTCAATTCAACTCTCCTTCGAGTGTCTTCATTGTTTCCACATCTCTATCTGGTGCATCTCTTCTTTTTCTCAATCTCGCAGCAAAATCTGGGGGAACCATACAGTTCACGACGCTGACAAAGAAGACAGAATCATAGTAGGCACTTGCTTTTAGTTCGTTCTTGCAACATGCAGTATGCACTGGAACTAGTAGCAAAATATCTGCAAGAGGAATTAATGGAATGCTTTTGGTTTTTCGCAAATTTGGGGAATCACATCTTTGCAACGGCTATCGAAGGTAGAAGCATACTTGGGACAGTTAAAAATCGTTTTAGTCCGTTCTAGCAATGTGTGATTCGCACTGTAATTTGTTGCAAAATCTTCAGATTGTAAAAGGTTGATGCTTGATGCTAAAGCATCATAGGTCTGCTAAGCTGGCAAGTTATTAGAACGAGGTCTTCATCACATCTGCAACTCTGGATCTGTTCTTTTTGATGATAGCTGCTAATTAAATCTACTGAGGTAACAAAAAACTCATCCTTCAATTAGTTCCCAATACGATAAGGCCACTGTATCAAGAGGGCATAAGATTCTTTAGTCATAATTATGTGGTCGATGCACAATATTATTATTTCCTTCAATGACCAGATCGGTACGACCGTAGACGGCCCACAACTAACCAAGTTTTCGGGTTGGATCATTAAAATTTGCCCGTGCAAAATTTTTAAATCCAGCTAGCGGTCTGGCAGAACTTTGACATCACTTCTATTCTTATTCCTTGGGGATGTATTAAATCAAAAGGCGATAACCTTGTATCATCTCGCTAATCAACCATTCCTGTGTGGTCAATCCACCGTGAAAATTGCAAAATAATTTTTTTCCATCGGAACATATAAGGCGAAACCCTATAAACGGTCCTGATACAAAGATTCACGACATAGATGACAAGCCAGTAAAACGACAAGGAACTCAAATAAATACAATAGGTATTACAGAATGTATCCAGCCTTTGTAGTTATGTCATGCTGATTTGCCCTGGGTTATTCCTCTTTCATTTTTATATATTTTTCTCTCTCTTACACAATTGGTATTGACCTTTCCTTGTCAAATAGTAAAAAGAAAACAAAATCACTTTTATAAATCACGAAGTATTCATTACAATAATAAACGATGACTCGGTCCAATCCTTTGGGAGAGATAGGTCATTGGCAATGACGATAATTCACAGCATCCAGCTTTGAACCCGGGGATCTATATTCTTATGCTAAATTGTTTGGCCATTGATAAAAAGTCGCCTTTTCTCGAAAAACAAATGATACGACATTTGTTATTTGTCAGTGTCTTGTTAAATGGAATAGGCACGCGCCGGTAGATGAAGTTGCAAAGCATGTGGGCTTGAATGACGGATTTGCAGCACGTGGATAGGCAGTTAGAGGCATCACTTAAAAAACACAGTCGTGAATA
>JAJEOV010000102.1:0-71654 GCA_023512825.1 Liposcelis brunnea
GATGCTAAGATTTTTAATTTTAAATGAATGAAAATTCACTTGTAAATATTGTACATAATCACATTTAAAAAATTGAAAAAAACAATCGTCGGCACTTTTTTTTCAGATCGGGTGGCTTTGGTCGCAGCGCCTCCTAGCTACACGAGGATGTATCACTACTACCCTCCAGCACCAACTCCGTATTATCCAAGTTTCTACCCGCCGCGGTACCCAGGTGGGCTTGAATTCTACCCAAAGAGTACTTTCACTGCCACAAGATATCACAATCAGTATTTTGCAACATCCATCAATTCTCTTAAATGCTAGCTGTAGTCATCACTGGTCACATCCTTTCCAAAAAAAATAATCTTAATCATTTTTTTTATTTCGTACCTGCCCAGGTGGGTTTCAATTTTCTGTAGAGTTTTATTTGAAAGGCTTTTTATGGTTTTGGTGACTAATCAGTTTTTTTAACCTTTTTTGGGGGTTTTAGCAAAGACTCTAATCACGAAATTCTTTTAGATAAAATGATCTAAACGCCAAATTGGGCGTTCTGAACGCCTAGAAAAATCTTTTTTAATTATTACGCCCGGTTGGGCGTCCTAAACTTTTAAGAAATTCTTTTTAAAATATATGATCAAAACTCCTAATTAGGCGTTCTGAACTTCTAAGAAATTCTTTTTAAAATATAAGATCAAAACGCCTAATTATTAGGCGTTCTGAACTTCTGGGAAAATCTTTTAAAAAATGTAATCGGAACGCTTTTTTGGCGTTCTAAACCTCTACTAAGATCTTGAAAACATAGTCGATTGCAAAAAGTGTATTTCGAAAAATATGAATTATCGTTAAAAATTTTGTGATTGGGGGCTTTGCTATTGGTCCCTTTTTTCAGGCAACTAATTGTTCTGAAAACAACTTGCTTTTAATCTTGTCTGTTTCCATGTAACTTTCTGTTTGTTCATATCAGTAATATTTGCTTTTAAGACATTGTAAGCATGCTATTCTGTAAATTAATTAGTTTTTAGTGAACAGCTAACGTTGTATAAATGGAATTTAATTAACAAAATGCACAAGGCACATGAATTATATCCAGAATTTTACCTTCAAATACGGAATTTTAATTTTCATACTTTGAAGATAGAATTCTGATTGAAAACTCACCAGTAACATCTGCATATTGTAACACGAGCTTGCTTCGCCTTAAAATTTATGTTTAGATTCGAGTAATACTTACAAGTTGCAAAAACACATATGAAAAAAAATCAAGATTTCTAAAATGTTTTGTTCTCGTTTCAGATATGTACTCGAAGCCTGAAGAAGGATATTTTGGGGCGGTTCATGAGCCAACTTTATCAAATAATCCAAATGTATTCTTCCAGCGAAATGGAGTACATCCAGGATTAATGTATTAAAATTTTGGCAAAAGCTCAATAAAAAGATTTATAATGTAAAAAAACAAACAATATAATTTATATATTTAAAATCTGTGAATTATATCTCAATTTATAATTTCAATTCACAATTTTTTTTAAATTACTTATTGTCAGTTGTGTAACAGACACTGTCAGTCGCACTACAGACACTGTCTGTCGCGCTACTAACACTGTCTGTTGCGCTATTGACACTGTCTGTTGCACTACTACTGATGACAATGTCTGTTGCACGACTTGCGTTCTGTGTTACTGTGAAAATGTTATTCATATGCAGGAAAAGTGTATTTGTTCTATGTCTGGTCTGTTTTCATACCGGTGGAACTGTTGCACAAATGTCAGTTGGAAAACTAGCATTAAGCAGTTGCAATACTGTCAGTAATGCAACAGACAGTGTCCGTAATGCAACAGGCAGTGTCAGTAGCGCAATTGGCTTTCGGGACTTTTCCTGATGAATTTCCACGATTTTCTCGTGAATACTACGAAAATTTTTCTAAAATTACGAGCAAACCTTGCCATGTTTCTTAACCCGATGATTTTACTCATTTCCAAAGGGATTTTCCAGACTTTTCCAACTGATACCTATAGTAATTGACGCCCTCTATCCAGTGGTGCAGTCAGATTCCCGAAATTCCCACGGGAACTGCCTGAAAAAAAAAAGTCTTTAGAAAAGCACGATTTCCTCGTGAATTTCCTCGAAAATTTTTCTAAAATTACGAGCAAACCTTGCCATGTTTCTTAACACGATGATTTTACTCATTTCCAAAAGGATTTTCCAGACTTTTCCGACTGATACCTATAGTAATTGACGCCCTCTATCCAGTGGTGCAGTCAGATTCCCGAAATTCCCACGGGAACTGCCTGAAAAAAAAAAAGTCTTTAGAAAAGCACGATTTCCTCGTGAATACTACGAACATTTTTCTAAAATTACGAGCAAACCTTGCCATGTTTTTAAACCCGATTTTTTTACTCATTTCCCAAAGGATTTTCCAGACTTTTCCGACTCGTACCGATAGTACTTGACGCCCTCTATCCAGTGGTGCAGTCAGATTCCCGAAATTCCCACGGGAACTGCCTGAAAAATCGCCTAAATTGCCTAAAAAATCGTGCTCAGATTTTAAGACTCGCTTTATAGGCAGTTCCCGTGGGAATTTCGGGAATCTGACTGCACTACTGGATAGAGGGCGTCAATTACTATAGGTATCAGTCGGAAAAGTCTGGAAAATCCTTTTGGAAATGAGTAAAATAATCGGGTTAAGAAACATGGCAAGGTTTGCTCGTAATTTTAGAAAAATGTTCGTAGTATTCACGAGGAAATCGTGCTTTTTTAAAGACTTTTTTATTCAGGCAGTTCCCGTGGGAATTTCGGGAATCTGACTGCACCACTGGATAGAGGGCGTCAATTACTATAGGTATCAGTCGGAAAAGTCTGGAAAATCCTTTTGGAAATGAGTAAAATCATCGTGTTAAGAAACATGGCAAGGTTTGCTCGTAATTTTAGAAAAATTTTCGAGGAAATTCACGAGGAAATCGTGCTTTTCTAAAGACTTTTTTTTCAGGCAGTTCCCGTGGGAATTTCGGGAATCTGACTGCACCACTGGATAGAGGGCGTCAATTACTATAGGTATCAGTCGGAAAAGTCTGGAAAATCCTTTTGGAAATGAGTAAAATAATCGGGTTAAGAAACATGGCAAGGTTTGCTCGTAATTTTAGAAAAATGTTCGTAGTATTCACGAGGAAATCGTGCTTTTTTAAAGACTTTTTTTTTTTCAGGCAGTTCCCGTGGGAATTTCGGGAATCTGACTGCACCACTGGATAGAGGGCGTCAATTACTATAGGTATCAGTCGGAAAAGTCTGGAAAATCCTTTTGGAAATGAGTAAAATCATCGTGTTAAGAAACATGGCAAGGTTTGCTCGTAATTTTAGAAAAATGTTCGTAGTATTCACGAGGAAATCGTGCTTTTCTAAAGACTTTTTTTTTCAGGCAGTTCCCGTGGGAATTTCGGGAATCTGACTGCACCACTGGATAGAGGGCGTCAATTACTATAGGTATCAGTCGGAAAAGTCTGGAAAATCCCTTTGGAAATGAGTAAAATCATCGGGTTAAGAAACATGGCAAGGTTTGCTCGTAATTTTAGAAAAATTTTCGTAGTATTCACGAGAAAATCGTGGAAATTCATCAGGAAAAGTCCCGAAAGCTAGTTGCGCTACTGACACTGCCTGTTGCATTACGGACACTGTCTGTTGCACTACTGACAGTATTGCAACTGCTTAATGCTAGTTGTCCAACTGACATTTGTCAACAGTGCAACCCATGGGTAAAGCTCTCTAATTTAAAATCCTGTATTTCTGGAGGTGCAGATCGCCCAATTATTAAATGTTATCGCCTAATTTTCAAAGGTTAGAAATGAATTAGGTAGAAATATATCAAAAAACAAAGACATTTTTTATTAGATTTAGACACATCATCAGACATCTATGATCAAATTCGGATTGTACAATCCCGAAAACATCAGGGCAAGTCTCCTTGATATTCGTATTTTAATATTGGCACTTAGTTTGTACGAAGAATTATTCTTATTAAAAATCCTATGAGCCAGAATCTGAAAACCTCCGTTTTGCTGCTTCCCGATCGATGAGTTGTTTCCTGAGAAAAAAATCAAATTATTAGCTTGATTTTTGAAAACATCAGAACCTTAAATAATTTCAATACCTACTATTATTTTTACAGGCTTTAAATAAACATTCAACCATGTAGATGAAGGAAATACTGTATTAGTTCTTCTTACTGTGAATGGAAAATTCTGCGGATGATAATTTCTAGCTTGAACCTGAAACAATGAAAACACGATTTTACATAATCAAAATATGAATTTAAACTTAGCAGCTAATCTGGGAGTTCCTTACCTCAAGAGTGTATGTTCCGGGAAGAAGAATCCTCCAAAATTCTCCGGATTCAGCAGAAGAAAATGTAACATTTCTACCAGAGATTTTTAAAACAGCTCCTGTTATTCCGTCACCCGTAAGTGAATCCATTACCATTCCTCTTACTCCAAATTGCGCTTGCTTTGTATATTCTATTAGTGCCTGAAAAAAATACATATTTTCCAAATTAGTAAGACACTGAGCTTTGATTTTAAAAATAAAAAAGCAGGACAGCTAAAAACTTTTAATTAAATTTTTATCCATTCTAATCTCGTTTCGATTCAAAGTTTCAAATTAATTTTTCTTCAAGTCGTTAATTCGAAACAAACAGAAATTTTTTAGAAAAATAAGAAACGATTTCGTTGGAAAATTTCAAAAACGAAATTTTTTAGTTCAAAATTTATCGATCTCTAATGACTGAACGATTCGTGGTTTCTTTTGAATAAATAAATTTCTGGCTCCCTTTATTCGATCTAGTTTCCTTAATCTAATATTTCAAATTAAAATACTTCCAAATATTTAAATTTCTTTTAACCTATTTTCAACATTTTTTAAAAATTCTGCATCAATTTTTTGGTTCAAAGTTTCTCCGCTATAAATATCTTACATTTCTATTATCATCCCAGAGGCGAGGTAGATGAGCCGCATATGGATATTTACAGCATGAAATTTCCAGAGTCAACTCCATGCATCCGTGCCAAATGTAATTATAATCCTGCATCCCTCCTAAAAAAAAAAAAATTAAAAAAATCAATTAACCCGGTTTTGTGAACTCAATTAAAACTAAGCACCCGCATTTATCACCAACCCGCACATCTTTGCCCTAATTTCAATCCCTCAAATTTCTTCAGTGAAAGTACCTGTCAAAGGATACCATTCTGCTCCATTAGTGATTCCCCCGGGAAACAACGGAAGGTCCGGTCTACACGGCTCCCCTTTATGCATAATTCTATGATGATTCGCATACGTCCTTGCCAAATGTTTAAAAACGTCATCGTCCGGTGATAAGGAAGGTTCATGCGATGAATCACTCGTACCTGCAATAAAAAACAAATTCATTTAACTTACAAAATTAATAAAAGGAAAAATACAACATTCCAAAGATTCACGTCTTGGTCATTTATTAAGGAATAAAAAAAGCAAGGTAATTGATGTAATATGATTTGACAAGACACCGGAAACGCATGCTAGGGCTTATCTATAACGCCGCGATGACGACACTAACCGCGAAGAAAAAAAAATGTAACGATCAGCTGATTTCAGTTCATGCGTTTTATTTTATTATAGTCACGATGCTATTAAATTAATTTTATTCGAACCGTTAATGGTTAATTCTTTTAATTCATCCAAAATATCCATAAAATTTTCATCTCCAGTTAGATTTTTTAGTAATTTTTCAAACTCCATCCGCAAATCTGAAAAATTATACAACAAAAATTTTTTTTGTTAAGTTTGATGTTAATTGAATTAATTGAGAGGGTCATTCAAACTGTTCATCACCTAATAATGAGAATTAACGTCATTAAGAGGAAAGATTGCTCGTTGCGTGTAGTAGAAACGACGACAAAATGAGTTTTTTTTTACTACGAAATGAATTTTGTTGATAATTTTTCCTTTGTTTTAATGTAATAGCTAAAAATATACTTGCTTAGTCCTGGTCTGTTTTCGAATGGATAATTAGCAACTAATGCTCCGCCGTGAAGTGACGCAGATAATACGAATTGAGTTTTGGAGAGCCAACTCATGATTGCTTTAGTTTCAGGCTGGATTGGAATGTGGTTGGCGTGGAAATGATCCGGGAAGCTTCTGTTTAAGTCGATGAATGCGCTGTTTTCCCTGAAATAAGTAACAATAATCATTAGAAGAAGTGCCAATAATATCTTTCACAAAAAAAAATGATTGTATAATGAAAAATTATTTTTAGAGCTTTCAATGTCATAATATAATTTTTCTGAAACTCGAATAAAATTTTTTATGATTTAAAACAATTTTTAATAATTGTTTCTGATGCTCTGACTCCATTAGAGGGTTATTACATGGCGAGGGTTTTTTCTTTTAGGTAAACTTTTCTACCATCCCATTCTTCCCATTTTTCACATTTTTTAAATTAATAAAAATTTAGAAGCTCAAAAAATATTTTGACTAGCAACGCCATAGACTGAAAAAAAAAACCATAGAGCTTCTGGTTTGAATTCACGAAAAAAGTTAACCCATATCGTGGATTAACTCTCTAGTGGAGACACAGCATGATCAACAAATTATTTTATAATTTGTTCTGATCCAAAAAAATTTTCTCCACAACTTTTTCTAATCAAACATTTTTTTATGTAATTTTTTCTGATCCAAAAAAATCTTCAACAATTTGTTTGGATCAAAAAATTACTATCCCCAATTTTTAATCTAAAAATTTTGTTCCCACAATTTTTTTGATGCAAAAAAATTTTGGCCATAAATTCTTCAATTAATCATTTTTTACATGCAATATTTCTTGATTCGGAAATGTTTCTCAAAAATTTTTAAAATCGCTTTTAAGATGTCTTATCTCAAAAATTTGGTAGATTTTTCATCTATCAATTTTCATAAAGATTTTGTTTTTCGAACTTCATCTTGCAGAGATTCTTTTTTGGAAAATCTGGAGAAATTTTGATATTTAAGAAAATTGGAAACCAACAAGTTTTTCTAATAATTTCAAAATTTGATGCTTTCACTTTTATAAAAACGAGAATTCTTAGCTCTTGGGATTTTTTCAAACTTCCCAAAACAAATATCTTTGAATATCAAAATTCTATATTTTTCAAAAATTTGCCATAATTTATATTTTTTATTCAAAAACCTTTGGCCAAAATTTTTCTGACCGTTATTTTATTATTTTTCAAAATTTATCCTAAACCTTTTTTTTAAAAGTATTTCCTGGCCCAGAAATATTTTCACAGTTTTTCCGACCGAAAAATTTTTAGCCTTAAATCATTCAAAAATATTTTCCCCTGAATTTCAATATATAAAAAATTTCCGCCCAGTTTTGATTTATATTAATTTTAAAAAAAAAATATTTACCTTCCTGGTCCTGTGATGCAATCTCCTTCGATAGATTTCCCAAATCCATCCGGATTGAGACTCGGAAGAATATGAATCACCGTGGAATTCAGCAGCCATTTAACTTCTTCATCCTTCTGGTAATTCGTGACTAAATACTGAAATCAAACAAAAATCTCTTTCAGTCATAAGAAATCCACAAGGGATCTGTCCTGCAACCAGCATGAACACTCAGGCGCCAAAAATTTCAGGCCAAAACCCTTATTTCATTCATACTGGCTACAGGACTAAACATTACATCACCTGTGCAAAATGAAGTAACAATTCCCTCCCCACCGGTTCATTCCCATGAATGTTCCCAACAAATTTAACATTGGGCGTACCTAATATACCTGAAGCAGGAGCTGTTATCCTCAAAACCCATAATTCCTTTTCTAATTACAAAAAAAAAAAAAAAATGTAGAGTGGAAGAATTCTGCGTCACAAAATGGAGGTACCAGAAACTTAACCCCTCTGACACAAAATTCTCCCATTCCACAAAATCCAACATAATCAATATGTCAATACACTTCCTTCATCTTGAAAAGGTCTTACATATCAAAATCTAAAATCAACACACTTACGTTCGATCGATCTTCCTATAGAATAAATAGAAGCTAACTCTGGAAAATAATAAACGACCTCCCTCAAATACTGTGTCACCTCTTCATCGTTATGATATTTAAATTTTAACTTCCATTCCGGTTTAACTTGCACTGCCTCGATACAAAAAATAAATAAACCCAAGAAAAAAAAATCGCCCAACATGAATAATTTTTTTTTTTAAATAAACCCGAACAAATTCATGACGCTTCCTTATATAAACATTGAAATCGATAAACACACTGATAATTTAATCTGCGGATTATTTAACCTAAACGTTCACATAATGAGGCGATTTAAAAAAAAAAAAAAAAAAAAACACTATTAATAAAGGAAGCCACGAGACTGATCAAACACTTGGCAGACCCGCATCGAGACGTTTAAAGATTCCCCACTTATCACTGAAGGATTTAGGCCTGTTAATTACGGAACATTTTTAACAATTTCAACGCTTTTTTTTAATAATATCCGATAATTTTTAAAATACAATATAGATACATAAAATATATATAACTATATGAAATATACATAAAATACAACTCCAACAAAATAAAGAGAAAAAAATATTTATACAGCAAAAGAGATTTTTTTAAATATTTATAAAAGTTTAACAAAATATTTTTTTTTTTTAAATAAAGCTACTGACGGCCAAAGAATGATTGTCAAGGTTTATTGTAGTGAGTTTGAGCGATTTTATTCTTGTACCGACCACTGACTAAATATTTCCTAGACGGTCGGACGCGTGACTAAAGCGCTAGTGTCGCTGCCATAGAGTATTGTACAATTAACAAAACACTATCTAAGAAAACATGGCTATGTCGTGCTCCTTCCTCCGACTGGATAGGCAATATCAATTTGAGGACGATCACCTATTCTTAGCTTATGCAGAAGCGAATTAAGGCGCAGGTTATGCAATATCAACTTGAGGTCTCGAATATATAAGCTAAATATAGGTTTTAGATTCGTGACGTCACGAGATACGTCACGAGCACATTGACTATGAAAATCAGCGTCATGCTTATTTCAGAAAGAGACGGATGAACTGAAAATTGGACGCCATGCTGTTAGAATGCAATATTTTATTCTTTAACTAGAATTCTTATACGAAACAAACTGCCTGGTTCTCGTTCACTGCCTCCTTTATATTCCCAGGAAAGGATTTCGGTGGCAGCGTTTTTGAGTTAGAAATTCAAAATGGCCGTGCTTTATAAGAAACCTAGAGAGCCTGAAGGAGAGAGTGACCTTAGTTCTTTTGCGATAGGTCAATTTTTGTTCATAAGAATGATATAGTCGACCCTAACCTCACCTGGTTAAAATTTTAAATAAGTAGGGGCAGATCGTTTAAGATTCAACTGACCATTCTATCATTAGAGATAGCGCTACATTCGCTTAACGAAGTTTATGGCGACTGTGGCGGCATCTCTGCGGTCAAATGGGGAAACAACAATCTACCAAATGAAATTCTATTTTATTTGTTCTATGCCGGTTTCCAAGACAAATGTTATCATTCTTTACTTCAGTGCAAAACTCGACCAAGTCCATTTCCAAGATGGCGGCCTTTTCATAAGTTAACAATAAGAAACATGTTTCAAATCGAAGATGGACTTGCTCCAGTTCTGCACTAAAGCACAAAATTAATTTTCGTTTAGTTTCAATATGGCGGACATGCTATACTCGTGACGTCACCAATCGAAAGCTATATTTAGCTTAATATAATCGGGGCTCAGAGTTGATTTTGCATACCTGCGCCTTAATTTGCTTCTTTATAAGCTAAAAATAAGTGAGAAGACCTGAATTGATTTTGCCTATCCGGTCAAAGGAAGGAGAACGACGTTCAAAATTAACCGATCACTCGAATCTTCCAACACGCTAAAGAATCTCAAGATGACAACTCTTAAAATGAATTGGTTCAGTGTTGCCAATACTTGCACGAAAAAAAATAACTAAAATGGCGTCGAAAAGTCTAGGTTATGTTTAGTTAATGGCATGGCCGTCATTTTCTAGTATTTTAAAAGGGAAAAAATGAGAATGTACGGGAAGTAAAATAAGAAATGGTCCGAGTGTGCGTTGTGAAGTCTACTGAAAATCTTGTAAATTAAGAATTTTAGGAGTCGCTCAGATTTAAGTAAATATCAAATGCCCGAAACTTTGTAACATTTCAACAACGAAATTTTTTAGTTAACTTAGAATAAAATTATTAAAACTGGCTAATGAAGGTTTGAATAACGGGGAATGTGAAAAAATTTCAAAAAAATTATTTTAAAATTAAAACTAAGGCTCCTGAATCTGGGGCTAAATTTCTATATTAAGGGAATGAATAGCGAAAAATGCAGAGAATATGGCAATGTTAATTTCAAGTAAAATATGTTGAGATCAAAAGGCAAAATCGTGTTCAAAAGTCAGACTTATCACACGAAAAGTGAATTTGTGAAGAACTAGCTACTTCAAAAGGTAAAAGCTGCCATGATCTCGAATTTGAAATCCGCCATTTTTGTAGGAATTTAAATTGTGATTGTTGGAAGAGGAGGAATAAATTGAATTACAACAATGCAAGTTGCCATTTGACAGCTTAGAACTCTCCATCTTCTTCTTCCATAAATTCACAAATTCAGTTCAGAGACGATTAATTAATACTTAACACATTCCCCATTAATTAGCCAGCCTTAATTTTCATCTTAAAAATAAGAACTAACAATATAAAAGTAACAATTTAAGTATACAACTAACAACTTACTCTAAAAAGTCAAAATGATGTTTTTTAAAAGAGGATGATTTCAAAACATTGCGCAACAATTCTCAAAATTTTCAAATCATCCTTTTACATAAATCTCAAAAAACTATACTAAAAAATTTATTGACTAAATAAATTCCTACGTAAAACGTGCTTTTTATCGACTGGCGCGAAAAACCTTCCCATCATTTAAATGCTTTATCTTCGGAATGTTTTTCCCCCCCCCCCAAAAAAAATCTTCGCGCCAGCCTATAAACTTGTATCAACGATTGATCACAGTCATGGTATAAATATTAATAAAATTTGATTGGGTGAAAATTTAAATTGGACCACAAACAAGGAACCCGTCCGCACAAAAAAAATCCATTTTTAGAATTTTGGCATGATTTGGCAATAAATATTGTTCTAAGTTTCGTTGTTCTGAGTAGTAGCCATAGCAGGCATGCTACATTTTCGGACTGGGGGAGCGAGAAAAATCCCGCTTTCCCCAGCCGAAATTGATTTTCATTCCCTCGTCATGCTATGCAAATACCCCGAAGTCGAATTCAACAATCCAATCCTCTGTTTTTGTTTCCTTTGCTCCGTCATTTGATCTTTAAGCTCCGACAATTGCTGGGATAAGTACGATATAACGCCTTGCGTGGCTTCGAGCTGAGATTGTAACGATCTCCATTCCATTTGTTCGCCCTCGCTTTCGTGTACCGCAAGCGACATTGCCCTTAATCTCGGAAACCAATCCAAATTGTAATTTTTAACCATGTAATAAACGTAGCTTTCGGGCCCGGTAAATTCCGTCGGGTCTTTTACTTTAACCAGAACCACGAAGTATAAATAATGCCACATGTTGTGTTCGCATTTAATATGTTCCTCAAAACTCACGGTTTTGTTGTCGAACGCCGAACGGTTCAACCCGCATATAAAACAAGTGTTTTTTAATATTAATTCTTTTTGTTGTTTCTCGCTTCTTAAATCAGCGAACGTATCGATGATGACACCGAAAATGAGATTAAGGATTATAATGATGACTATGAAGAAGAAGAGTAAGTCGTACACGACTCTAGCTATGAAAAATGGTTCTTCGCTTCGAGGTGCGCGGAGGATATCCCCGATTCCTCCTCCGTTTCTTAATCCCTGATTCAACGTGGTCAATATACACATTATTAAAGAATCGCATGCTCTTTCCCGCGTATCATCCGAGACCGATACAAATCTCTCTCGTTTCATGATGTCAGTATCCAAAGTTTCATTCTCATCCAAATCCTCAATTTCAACCGATGAAACCGTCCGAAGGAAATCATCCTTAAAGAACATGTATCCGATTATGGAAAACATATACACGAGGATTAACGCTAGAACTGCGGTCAACAGTATAGACCTCCCGTTACGTGTCACTGAACGTATCACGTTCAGCAACGTCTCTTCTCTGTACACTACATCGAACAATAAAACCGAATAGAAGAAAGGATGACAAAACAATCCCAACACGCAGAATATTAAATATATTAAATGATACAATAATTCGAAATCTGTTATGATTTGTTGTAAGGTTTTAGTGAACGTGCCTTGATTCCCCATTATACTCAACAAATGTATGCACTTGAGTATGATGTTCAGTATTGCCAACACCCATAACGTTGGTTCGGGTCCTATTGAAAATATCATCCGGAGCATTGTTGATATCACGAGCGTTACGATCCCCGAAGCTCTTGGAACGACCAAAACCATAACTCCCGAAGATATAGTTGTAAACCACATTAAACTTGATAGATGAAAACCTAACTGGAACGTTGATTCGTGATCGAACGGATAAAACATAGCAACTATAATATTAATAATAACAGCTGAGTTAAATAATAAAGAACTCCATAACGACATATAACTGCTAAACCAAAATAAAACAGGATGCGCTCGTAATTTTTTCTGCCATTTCATCTCGTTGAACATGTCTTCTGTTTTCGTGAAGAAATCCATTACTTTCGATCCTTGGTCATCTCGTTCCGCTGTTTGATGAACTCGCACTTTTGTTTCGTGTGTTAAATATTCGCACATTTCCGGGATTGGGAATACGATTTGTTCTAAAGTGCGATCGCCTCGGACGATTTCAATTTGCGCGGTATGCGACGCGTAGTAACTTAAAGCTTGATAAGCTTTGTAGTCCGTGCTCGCGTCTGATGGTTTCAGCAACCCCGCTAGTTCTTTGTTATGTTGCGCTAATTGATGGCAGAGGATGTAAATATTATGCCCGACTTCTTTAGGCGACGCACCGTTATCCGCGTCGGTTAATCCGTCATCCGCGTCGTCTTCGTCTTGGAGACCTTCCTGATGAAACGCCCGACACGCAACGTCTACTAATTGCTTCGGGTTCATGTTGTATAAAATCCTCTCTGCGTTTTCACCGTCTCCTCTTGATTCCATAATAGCTAATAATAATTTCGACGCGTTGTTTTTTAATTCCAACACTAAATCCATTCTGGATTTCCCTAACGGATTAATATCATTCAGTATAAGAGCTGTGATGATGTCCAATCCGTTACTTTCATGCGTGGCTATACAATTTTGATTATCGTGGCAGGGCCCTTGACAATACTCGGTTAACGTCTCTAAAGTTTGATTGATCAACCCGACGTTATGTTCGTTTATATACAATCCCAACAATCCTAATCCTCCGGTTGTCGAACCGCAAATACAATCCAAAAACATCAACGTTTCCGAAACTAAATTATAATTAGTTTTATTATTCTGATTTCTTAATAAATTCTGCAAATCCCGATTATGATTCTCGCAGAGTAATTGAAGGAAACGTAAAACGGGTTGCATAACTAAAATTTTTTGAGATAGTTTACTTGGATCTTCGCGTTCGCGGTGTCGTTCCGATTGACGTTCCGTTAGTAATTCTTCTAGGACTCCGCCGCCTGATATTGTCATAGGCCCACCGCCTTCTTCTCCTGATGATAAACTTCTGGCGGTTGCGTAGGCTTGCGTGGTCGTCAACGCAGCTTGATTTAATTCTTCCTGTAACGCTTCGGTTACGAATATTCCGTTTTGTTTTCCTCCTCCGCGTTTCTTCCGGATTTTATCCATGTCCTTAAGCGGATCTTTTTCATCATGAGCGTTTGTGGTCATGTCGGACGTGTTGACGCTAACCGTTGTTTTTATTTCGGTTTGCGCGTCTTTCATTTTATCGTAGAATACTTTAAAAAACGCCTGCGATAAATCTCCGCCTAATAATTTCGTATGCATGGATTTTTGGATAACCGGATTTCCGCCTTCGAGTAAAGCTATCCCCAATTCGACTGCTTCCGTGAAAATACTGGGAGAATTAACGGATTTAATTACTAATTCGACTACTAAATCCGATGCGCCTTCTTTATCTAAATGGCTTTGAACTTCGTGAAGAGTTCTAGAAGCGCGGCTTAGTATTTTAGCTCCAGGTCCGTGGGAAACAGGATTATGCGGGGAATAATTAACCTGAACTGGTTCTAAACTATCCTTTTTAGTTACGGGCTTCCCAAAATAACGAACTAACAATCCTTGACGTAATAAATCCCCCTTTTCTCCGTATTCCGGATCGATCGCCATCATTTCACGTAACGTACGTAAAACTTTCACGCATAACTTCTCTTCTTTTTCCTCTAACAATTTCTCCGTGTGTTTTATCAACCTCCGGATAAATCCTCCGTTTTCGGATTTCTTCCTCGCTTCAGTTCCCTGCGGGAACAACAACGCGGGACGATATAATATATCAACCAACAACGACAACTCGGCTTGCACTAAAGGTTTCAGCTGCTCTTCTAACAACGAAACGATATCCTGCAGCCCTTCGATTATGCTCCTATCAATCCTCATCAACTGCGAATGGCATCGCTCTAATTTCGGCGTTTTAGACATTTGCAGCCATTTGCTAGTCTGTCGGCTTATGATCGATTTCGTGGTAAACATCGACACCACCTGATTCTCCAAACACGAAGGGATCGCAATGTTTCGACTTTTAGCAACTTCATTCAATGTTTTTATACAATTTTCGACGTTGTATCTCTGAGTCGGCGTTAACCAATTACATTGCGACAATCTATACGCGCTTTGAAGCAATTTAACGAAAATCGGTTGGCGGCTTTGAACCGTTGTGGTCTGATCCGAAAACGGGCTGCTGAAAAACGTCGAAATAATATTCATCAACGGACCCGTTACGTATGAAATAAAAACAGGATCGCATCGTTTCCTATCGTTCCCGCTGCAAGCAGCGAAACTCAAATCAACGAGGAACGAATTTTCGAACAACGTCCACATATGCTGAGAATTGTAAATTTCTTTCATTTCCACCTCTGTATCAATATAACAATGATTCAAAAAATTAATATACGCTTCTTTGACTTCGGGTATGCAATCTTCATGGCTCACCATCACCACGATATCATCTAAGGGCAGCAAACTATGACACTTTATCTCCGTGTAAACGTTCTTCCCCATTGTGCAACACGCTAACAATTTCACTAGCTCCACGTGGTATTTTAACGGGCTGCTTTCGTCCATGCGATGCCGCCCTGATCTCATCATCTCTATAAAATGATTAAACGACGCTTTATCGTTATAGAAGACTAAAACATCTTCTCCTGCGTTGACTAATTCCTGCATTACCATATCTTGGCATTTACGTATGAATTGCCCTTCTGCTTTGACGACCGTTTGGAGGAATTGTAAATACTGAACGTGGCGACCGTGTGTCTCGATACAATGAATAAAGTGTTGTATTACTTTTTCACAAACCTCATTGCATAATATTAAATTGTCTTGGAATATAGCGCAGACGGTTTGAGCGTCCGTTATATTCGGATTTAAAAACAAATCTAAATGTTTATGGAGTAATAATTGATTTTGTTGGTTCCTCAAACAAAAATTTTGTAAAAATTGATGCGCTAAATTAAGTAACTGATTCATTCTTATGTCTTCTTTCTCGTCGTATGGTACTTGCAATAAATCAAGGATTACGGTGTGCACTCCCACGTTTCGAAGTAATCTCTGTTCGTGTTTTCTGGGTCTAGCGCCAGGACCTTCAGTCGTGCACAATTGTATCATTCTGATTAAGATCTGCTGAATTTTTTTGTATTCTTCAGCTTGTTCGGGTTCCAACGGCGGCCCTATATCCAAATCAATCGCGCTTCCGGATTTTTCACTACTCATCGATGGTATTTTCTTACTCGGCGATACTTTCTCTTTCTCCCCTCCATCATCATCCTCGTCTTTCTTATTCTTCTTATCTGCATGATCTTCTACTATTTTAGATTTATACACCCATAATTCCGATTTCTCGACCGATTGTCTCAGCACATCCAAATCGTATTTAATCTGTTTGTAAGATTCGACATCGCTATCAGATACCAATAGCTGCACTTGTTTAAACGCTTGCAAGACTTCTTGCCTTTGGCTAAAATGCCGGAATAATAAATGCAAAGCGCCCGAAACTAACGGCGGGTATTCATGCATTGTTAACAATAACAAAACTCTCAAAAAAGTTCTTCCACCTTTCCCGTCTAAATCGAGATTCTCGCAATCTCCTAACGTTCCGAATATTCCCTCAGCTTGCGCAGCGACTGTTTCCAAATCGACGCTATGCTTCTCCGCGTTTTTCGAATCATTATTCTGACCCGTTTCATCGAATTCTCTTCTAAAAATACTCAGCAAACAACTGATCCTATAATCCAATCTAACGTCCATTATAAATTGTAAAATTTCAATGATTTTTAATTTCGTGTCCATCACTAACGGGTATTCTTTTTTCGATTGAGGTTGTTTGTGTCCGGGCGTTGCACGTGCAAGCCCAGCAGCGCCTAACGCAAGCCCAGACATGACCGCGCCCATATCTCCGATGCTCCTCAACACTCCTCCTTCCGAATCGATCTCAGTAACCGGAATCTTCCCATCGATAAAATCGGTTTCCGAAACGCAATCCAAAATGCTCAACAGCGTCTTCGTTAATCTCAACAAATCGCTGAAGGAATAAAATCCGAAATATATCAATTCTCTCGCGAGCTTAACAACTTCGAACGTTAATTTGTTTTGATCTTTATCGGCAAAGCTCCACATTTTATCGACGACGTTGCATAAATAATTCTCGACGAATTCGATGGTCGAAGCGAATTTCGTCTGCACTGCTTCTTTCGTGCTATCGGGCGTTATGTTTGCGTCATAATCTTCTATTGACATCCTCGACGGGATTTCAGACCATAACCTTGCGTATTTAACAGGCGTGACAGGTTCTTGCGGGTCTCTATCGACGTGTAAATGTAACATTAAACGACAAAATGACGCACGTAATTCGTATGGAACAGTTTCATCCGCCATGCATTTCAATATCAGATCAATATCAAGATGAGAGAGTGAATTTAACGCTAAATATTGACGATTCAAACACATATTCGAAAATAAATTTAATTGATGTCTGTAATATTCTAAAATAGCCATTGATTCCTGATGATTGGTCCTTGCGTTTCTCGAAAGCTCATTCAGAGACATTGTGCGTTTTCCTACAATCAAATAAACTTCTTCTTCTTCTGTTATGCTTGTGCTGACAAATGGCTCATTCTCCCCATCAGGACCTTCCTCCTCTGTTTCTCCTTCAATCGAATCCACAACTTCAATTTGAGTTTTCATCATTTTCGTTTCGATTAATATATCCGCATTTTTCGTATCCATTAAAACAGATTTACATATCAATTCTTGCGTCCCAGGAATTGCTTTTTTATTGGAAATGCATAAATCAGACAAATAATCTAAAAATCTCGAATCCCAACTCTTCATGTTCTTCCTAACCAAACCAACAAACGTCTCAATCTCCGCTCCTGTGATATGCTTCTCTAATAATTTCCGATTATTATGCAGGAGCGCTGTGATCGTGTCTTCTGCTAATATATCATAACCTATTTGTTTTTGCATGAAACCGAAATGCTTCGCTATGTGTTCTTGATTTTTACGATAATCCTGTTGGCTAAGCCTTAAAATCCGATAACACAAACGGAATAAAAGCTTGTAGGGAGCGTGACGCGGATCGTTTAACTCTTCTATTTTTAAAAATGGAGCTTCCCCTTCAGCTGTTTCCGTAAACGGAGCTTGTAATATTTTAAACAATTGTTTTAGGATATACTGCTCACGTAAAAGTTTTTGCCTATCACGATTCGGATTGACAACTGTTAATTCTAAAGCTTCCGGACGATTTTGTTCGTTTTCCAAACCGGCTATGAAATATATTATATCTTGAAGTAAAGTCGTAACTGCTCTTCTTTCATTATGCGACATTGTTCCTTTTTCTAATTTAACAACGTTTGCTGTTAAAACTTTACATGCATCATTTGCAAAATCTAAATCACGAACTTCAGTTGGGGAAACAGGAATCAAAGCGAATGCTTCTTTATCTTCTTTTAATGCAGCACAACCTACTTTTGACATTACTGGTTTTTCTTCTTCTTTATCAATTGGGATAGCTGTTGAATGCACCCAAGTATTCGTGTATAAATGATGTAATCGAACATATGATGATTGTGGGACTAATGAATCCCCACGAGTTAATGTAGTTGGATCTAACTCAAACAATGAAGCTATTTCGTTTGAATTTGGAACAGAAACTAAATGATAAACAGGGCCACTATCTCTTAATTTTAAACGCATTGTATCTGGTGTATCATCTTCATCTACTTCAGAAGCTAAATATTGCCCAGTTGCTAAATGCTTAAAACGAAAAAATGAATTCCAGTGTCCTGCACCTCCTCGACATGGATCATGTTGTACAACTTCTATTTCCCACAAAGCTTTACTACTTGTAGCTGATGTAGCTGAAACTCTCCCAGTAGTTCTTAAGAAAACGTGCTGTTTTTTCTTATACTCATCCATCGTTAAAAATTTTTCTTGTTCAGCATGAAACAATCGAACAACATCACCACCTTTCAGTATATCTTCTGAATTTTCCCTATGCTCCATGAACAACGTAACTTTCCATGACGTGCCAGCATTGACTACATTCACCTCCTTGCAGCCAATATTATCAGGTAAATCATAATTAGCAGCAACATGAAGTACTTGCTGCCCTGCATTAACGGGATTAAGTATAACTTTATCACCGAGAACGACGGTATCACCAGATGCTCTTAATTTATAAAACGGTACAATATAAAACCATGAACCTTCATTACCACTAGCGTCTAAATAAACCCGCATTGCGTTTTTTTCCAACAAAGCAGGCAGTCTTTTATTAACGGTTAAATATTTATTAGATTTTAAATGTAAAAGTTGAACTACACTACCGTATTGAACGACTGATCCTAATATTTTTTTATTTTCACTGTCGTTTTGTTTTTTCTCAATTTCAGCAGCATGATGTAAGCGCTTGAGTAATCCAGCATCTGTAGAGTTTCCGCTTTGTTTTGCAGCTTTCCAGAATTGCTTCTGAGCTGAGTATCTGTTCATCGGACATATTTTGAATAGGCAATCTCGAAATTTTTTAGGGGGATTGGTTAAATCCCCCGTTTCCGGGCAAACGACGCATCTGTCGTCGACTAGACCCAAGGTGCTCAGGAAACCACAAACTGTTCCTTCAGCAAAGAGTGAGACGATGTCTCCTAAGTGTAAGAAACTTGCAGGCCCAACTGATTCACCCATGGTTGTTTGTTTTAACAGTTCAGGTTATAGAGACATTGATCAGCTGAAAAAGCAAACAACTATGGTTTTCATTTGATTTTAAAACAAGCAATGAAGAGAACTATTTCTTGAAAAACTCTTAACAGCACTCACACACAGGGCATTCACTATTGAATCTTGCTCGGATAAAACAAAAAATTTTTCTAAACAATTCATCATAGCCTCATTTTAAATTCCATTTCTCATTATACCGAGCCCAGGGCATGCTTTTGTAACCCAAAACAATCATTGATATTTATATTTTTCCGAGCATTAAAAAATAAATATTCCTAATGCTTTTTGAGAACGATCCATTTTTAAAAAAAAAAAAATCAGCACAATAACATGACATTTTTATTGTCAACTGCTACGGCACTTCATTTTTTGATATTAATAAGCAAAATCCATTTCAACCCACTCGTACACTAACCATATGAATTGTTAGAGATGTGTGTAACATCTCGTCCAGGGAAATGCCTTGACATGTTTACAGTATATTCTTTTTTAAACTGTTGTTTGTTTATAACTCTCTGATTTCAATTTGGATCGCATCATTCATAAATTAGACTTTCACCTACCCACCGTTTCTAATGAATTTCATGCTTTTGACCTTCCTTCCAATTTCTTAAAACTAATATCCCATTCTATTTTTAAAATGTCCTGTAATACCCAGTAATTATGTTTTTATAAAAAATGAGCTTCAGTCAAATAATTCACGACTCAAAAACCCAAGACACCACCCTTTTAAAAAAACATAACTATTCGTTACTTACGTCAGATAAATCGTTTTAAAATCTACGAATTAATTATTTCTTTAATTGTCAAAATAAAAAATGATACACGAAATACACACGTTGGTCTTGTATCATGTCACATTGAACGATTTTATGCACATTAGTTTATGGCAACGACTCACCTTAAAAATTCACGGCGTAGTTACTATATTGCACATGATGAATTGAAAATCCGAATTGCTTTACATTAATTAATTATATCGACTACTTAAATGTGAAAAAAAATTACTGTACATTTTCTTGCAAATCAACAAAACTTCTGGGGGATTTTTTTAGGTTAGTTACTTAGTTTTTCGTTGTGGCAGCACTGATCAAGATTTCAATGTCGTGTCGTGGAACTAGCCATTGTTCCTAGATATTTATCCGTATATATATTCTGTGATGCATTAAACTTCTATTCATTTCACGTTTTAAAAAGCATTAGTTATTTAAAAAAGTTTATTAAATCCGTCTCATTAATAGCGGTATAAGTTTAATCACCCAAATCTGGTTTAATGACTTTAATCAACGCACTAATTGAGGGATATTTATACGGAAACTTACGAGAAATAAATATACAGTAAACACTTCACTGATGTAAACAAAACACTGGACATTCTCGTATTATTTCTTGCAAAAAAATATTCTCAAAATGAAAATGATTTACATGAAGGAATCTTCAACGGACGAAGACGAAGAGATAGATGTTGGTGAGTAAGCTTGAGGGTTCTGAATGAAGTCATTTTAATGCGGTTGTGCAATCAGGAACTTGATATTTTTAAGATGACTTTTTATGGCATTTGAAAATTTTTTTAAAACGTTTATGATTTACTTTGAACAAGGATATTATTGACTTACTTTTCCCATGATGTTTTCTTGTTTACTTAAAATTAAAACCAGATGCACAGAAAAGTAAATACATTTTTTTATCAATGTGAAACCATTCAAGCATTTGACCTTTTTCAAATGAAGTAGATTACTATGTTTTTTTTTTTTGCATTAATCTTTTGTTATCAAATTAGTAAAGATAATCTGAAATCAATATGTTTTAGATTCTCCTGATAATAAAACAACACAAAAAAGGCATAAGAAACATAAACATAAAAAGCATAAGAAGAAAAAATTGGAGGGAAGTAAAAAAGGTAAAGAGGATGTATCGCCAAGCAGCTCAAAGCAATTACCTTCTACTAGTAATAAGTCACCAAGCAGTATTAAATTAAAAATAAAGCTTCATGAAGAAGAAGAAAAAGGGACGCCTCCATCAAAACGAAAGCCAGAAGTTGTGGAATCACCTATTCAAAAATATGTAGATAAAATCGGACAAGGGTTAGGGCTTATACCTGCAGCAGGATCTACTCCTCCTTCTGGGAAGAGTAATTCAGCTAAGAAGAAAAGAAGCCAGAAAAAAGATTCAGAGACTTCCAGTGAGGAAGAGAGATGGTTGGATGCTATTCAGTCTGGAAAACTGGAAGAGGTGAGTGTTGAGATCATAGATGGATTTTTATCATGTGACTAGCAAAGTGCAAGGAATAGCTTTAAATTATTCACTCATTATTTTACCTCATAAACTTATTTTTTTTTTATTTTTTTGAAGGAGGTAAGTCTATAGTCGTGGGAACAGACGTGGCCCCTTTAGGCAGATTTGCTTCCCTGGGACAGGAAGTTTGAAGAAATCTTTAGAGGTCCCCTTGAGAAGAAGCCATCCTGCTTTACAGAATACTTTCCACATGAACAGAAGGCCCCCCCTTGGATACATGCGAGCACAAATCCTATTGCTGCTTTTATGTTTCAAATTTATAAATTTGCTTGGTATCTGTAAATATTTTCATATATTTTTAGGTTGACGAGGAATTGAAGAAAATTAAACATAAAGATCCTAAATTAATGACAGCTCGACAGAGAGCTATGTTGGAAAGAAAAACAGATAAGGAGCCTGAGGAACAATTAATGGCTTTGCCTTCAGGTGAGCAGCTAGAAATAATCTAATTTTAATACCAATTAATTTTAATCAATTAATTTTTTTTTCTGTTTAGGATATAAGGAAGTGGTAATGACTGCTGAGGCAATTCAAAGAAAAGCGATTAAATCTCAGAAAAGAAAACAAATGGCTGATGAAAAAAGAGAAAAAGACAAGGTATATTTTTTTGAAGGATTAATTTTTGGGTTAATTTTCTCTTAGCTAAAATTTTACTTTCTTTCAGAAAAAAACTATGGAGAGACTATTAAAAAAACAGGATTCTAAACAAATTAAATTAGGAGCAAGGAAAATGTCTCGAAAATCAACGCCTCAAATGATTTACAAAAGCGCACTTAATGGGCCAAGTATAATAGTTCCGCACGGATTTCAATTCCCGCTCGCAAGTTCTAAAAGCTCTGAGCCACCAAACCGAATTAAATGCTCTATTGACGGCTGTGAAAATGAAAAACGATACGCATGCTCGAAGACCGGTTTCCCGTTATGTAGTTTAAATTGTTACAAATTAAATTTACAAAGGATTCAACAAGTATTGTAAAATGAGAAAAAAGGCATTTTTTTATTATCGAGAAATATATAAAAATTAATATTACAATCACAAACACGGATTTTCCTGAGGATTATCTTCAGTTTGTGTCATGGCACATACTGAAATTTTTTCTTCGACACTTTCAAGCTTATACATATTGGGATCTTTGATTTCCGATAGTTGAAACGGTTTTAACGCAAACACTCTTATTAGAAAATTTGTTTCGCAGTCTGGATAAAATGTAGCGGGGATGATGACGTAATCACCGGGTTCAAAATGAGTTCTTAT
Organism: Liposcelis brunnea; assembly: GCA_023512825.1. Lineage (NCBI taxonomy): Eukaryota > Metazoa > Arthropoda > Insecta > Psocodea > Liposcelididae > Liposcelis > Liposcelis brunnea. Next base: position 22,971 of record JAJEOV010000102.1, read on the forward strand.
TATGATTTCACGGGTATTGGTAAAATCACCTGAGCTGATTTCTTCTGGCATACACAAAAAATATTCGGCACTTAATCTCTCCGCAGAATTTTCTGTCTACAAAATATCAAAAACAAAAATTATTAGACTAAAAGAGTGAAATATTTACTGGCTCGTCTACTATTGGTCGATTTTTGATTAGTTGATGAATTGGCCGAGTAAAACAGCGCAATCTTATTTAAAAAACCTGGTCTAACCTAACCTTATCTGGTTATAATTATAACAATTACCTTATAAATGAAAACACCTATTGGTAACATTGCCAGCGGTTTATTTTTCTCGCTCCGCCTGTGCTCTTGCATAAGCCCTAACAAAATACTGCATTTTCCTCTCTCTATTGGTACATCTGAATCATTATTAACATCATCTGGTTCTGCTAAAGTTAGTAAATACTGAGGATTCATTGAAAATTTTTCTAAATCATTTCTACTTCCACCTGCATTCACTCCTTTCTTCCAAGAATTTTTTACTATGCTTACTTGTCGGGGCGTGTCTACAAAATTAAAATTTTATAAGCCAATCGTGTAATTTTCTGCTATGACACAATCACTAGCAGCCATTTTGTTGCCCCACATTTTTAAACTAAACATGAACAGCCATTCCTTGATGGAAAGACTTTTATTTTTAGCTTATGTATGAGACATTAATATGGCGGCGAGTGTTTATTACCAATTATACTTACCTGACAACCCATCTTGATTAAAATCAGGACCAATCGTAGCCACAGTCACATCTTGAAACTGATCTTGAAAATCATCGAAATTCATCCAAAATTCCCCATCGTCTAATGCTGTCACTCTTAATCTTTTTTTATCACTTTCAGAAACATCATCCCATTTGGCACTCCTGATTAATAATTTTAATGTTATCCATATCCAAAAAACGAATTGATTGTTAAAGCTTACCTATCGCTCCAAGCTCCTTCCCACTCGACTGCATCTCCCCATGGATTTCTAATTCTAACAAGGTAAGCCGTACCTCCGCTTAGTAGCTGAACAGTTGCTAATGACGTCACTGTGTACGCGTGGCCTTCTACTAATCCTTTAGCTCGATCTATGGCACTTCGAGTACGATGAGAGTCTCGATTGGATTTTCTTGAGCAGGTAATGAAAGCTCCATGCATGAATGTTGTAGCCAGTTGTTTGAATAAATCTGGAAAAATAAAAAGAGAGTTGAAACATTTTTTTGAGAACTTTTCTAGTTTTGGTTTGGTTATAATTGATAGAGTCGGTCGGACTTTTCGGTGTTCGCAGTGATCAAACTCGATTTCTTTCAAAATGTTCAGGATTTTAGGTTTTTCTGACGAGAGAAAAATAAAGATTTCTCGGAGATTTATTAAAATCAATCGTTTTTTGGTCAAATTTAATTTTTTGTAGATTTTTTTTGGGCATATGTTTTTACAATTTTGGTAGAAGAACAGATCTATTGATATTTTTTCTTGTCAAACAAATCTTTTGATAATTTTTTCTTGTCGAACAAATCTTTTGATAATTTTTTCTTGTCGAACAAATCTTTTGATAATTTTTTCTTGTCAAACAAATCTTTTGATAATTTTTTCTTGGTTGAATAATTGTATTTTTGAGGAAAAATATTTAAAAAGTAAATTCTAGAAAATATTTTAACTGTTCAAAAATTCTAAAAAAAATTTTCTTGCAAAAAAAATATCCAGCAAACAATTTTCACTGCTTGTGAAAATCAAGGACTTTTACGGACTCTTTTTAAAAATAGTAACCCTCACCGACTTATTTTTTTAAAGGGACTCTTACGAAAAATAGGAATTAAGTTCGAACTCTATCCTCCCAAAGTAAAAAGTTTTTTCCGCCTTTGCATTAAATGCACGAATTAAATAAAAGGGAAAATAATTACAGGCTTCAACAATTTGATAAAACACTTAAAGAAAATTGCTATAAATTTAAAAAAATACAATTAAAGCAACAATGAAATAAAAAAAGAAAATTAACTAAATATACACAGCTAATTATACTCAGCGAAAACCATTCTCATTTTATTTCCATTTAATTTATTACAAAAACCTTTCCTTTTCTTATCAACCTATTTTCATAGGAAGTAAAACTTCAAGATTAATGAAAAAGGTTACGTAATAACTTACCCCTTTTTACCGCACGCACTCTTTTCAAAAAAAAATTCTTTCAACACTACTGACCTTTATTATTCCCCCAAAAAACACTCACCTTTCGAAATTTGCATTCTTTCTGCTATGCCCCCAGTCAAATCCACGAAAGCTTCCAAAGCGTGCCCGCCAATCAAAGCTTCATAACTCCCATGTAATTTCGCGTAGGCTTTTTCCACCATGGCCAACCAAAATTCGTTCGTATCCGTACAACTCCCATAAATCAGCTGCCCATTTTTCGTTGGCAATCTTAAAAAAAATATCGATAATTACTGCGAAAACGCAAAAAAAAGAACTCGATAAAGATCTGGATTGCAGCAAAATAAACTTCTCGTGCTAAACGAAGTCATTATAAAATTATTTTAATGGAACTACTTTGACCTAATTAAAAGTTTTTGGGGGGGAGGATTTAGGAAATAAATTAAAAATAGACTTTACTAACCTATCATCAATGTGCACGGTTACCCAATCTCCGAATCTCCAAAAGTTGATGATGAGCGCGCCGCAATAGCCATCTCCGAATAATCTTTGGCTTGGATCTATTACTTTTTCAATGAGGTCTTGTCTTTTGGCCACGGATGCACAAGCGGATAAAAACCAGCAATCCCCTAAAGGAAAGAAATCCAAGGTTGGTTAAAAACTTTTCAGACAAGCCTAAAGGTTCTCGCTAAATAATTCAAAGACCACTTGGCTTGAGTAGTGTATGATGATTTATTGATTCGTGTTGGATAAATTTAAACGAAAAAATTTTCCTGCTATCGATTGTAAGGTTTTTAAAATTAAGAGGTAATTCGTGTAGATTGACTAACGCTGATTTTGAAACAAATAAAAAGGAGATGTTGAAAAATATTTTTCTGAACGCACGCGATAGATGCGTAAAAATCGTTTCGGTATGGTTATTATATGCTAAGTAAATTAGTTTATTGGTCTGGTAAATGCAATGTAGTTTGATTTAACAATACATTGCTCAAATGAGAGATTTTTAAGATAGGATTGACGTGTTTAGGTGTTTTGAAAACATATGGAGAAAATTGTACGTGGCTCGGCCTTGAAAGTTTCGGTAATTGTTAGGAATTCGAAGGGGAAATTTATTTATTGCTGATTTATCGGGTAAGCTGTTTTTTGTTCGAAAAAATCCGGTTGGAAGACAAAGGGATGTGTGATATTGTTTTTAAGGGTCTAGCTCTAAGTTCTCTTCATTCTTTCTGGTGGCAGCGAGTATAGTGAGGTTCGCCCACCTCTAAAAGTCAGGAGTACTATACGCTGTTCAGCAGCCGAGGTGGCCATAATGTGGATGATTTGTAATGGACATTGTAGTGGCAAACTCGAAGTGTGAGTTGCCTAATCTTAAAGAGCGATTCATTCGCGTTTACGATTTGTCAATGAAAGTCACAGTCAGTGGAATTTAATTCTCTGAACAGTTTTTCTTCTGTGATGGTAGGCGACTATCAATAACTTTTCTATATCTATCTCGATCAGAGACGATTCTTCAGAGCTCTTCGACATTAAGACTTGTCTATGCTCTAAAATTGCGCAGCCATGACTTTTTTCCAGATCCCTTCTTTTCCTTTCGATCCTCCCCTCAACAATTGTCTGGAGGAGCCTATACTTCGGACGTATCAAATGTCCAAATACTCTAACTTTCGACGCTTGACGATGCCTAAAAGTTCTCTGTCTTTTTGCATTCTACGTAAAATGGCCTCAAGTTGCGTTCATGCTATTCGAAGGATTCTGCGATAACTGAACATCTGCACTAAGTCTGATATGGAGTGTACACTTCGATGAATTGTCTGCTATAGAGGCCCTGAAAGACACTGGCGAATGTCTGCCGAGAATCTGATTGGTCGACCGATTTTGAACGCAGTATTGAAAGAAAAATTGGAGAAAATCATGTTCACTAAAATGCAATATTTAGTTTCCCTTCCAAAAAGGCCCACAGAAAATCTGCCATCTGCTGACAGCAGAAGCTAATTATTCAAAAATGAGAAAGACGCATTAAAAAGGCGTTCCATTTCTCAGTGGCTGCGAGTTTTGACAAGCTCTTTTTATATAAAAGTTCGCCATTTTGAAAACTAGAAACTGCCATGATCTCGAATTTGATGGCCACCATTCTCAAATTCAAACGCGATCATCACGATTAGCAGATTTCTTCCCTATTTTGAGTTTAAGGTCTGTTATTTAGGCTCCGTGCATATCTCGACTGCAGCGCTCCGCTAAACCTATGTTAAACTTATAGAAAAGCGTAGAATTCTCGTAAGTTCTTGTAGGAGGATATATATCCGGGACATAAGTTAAACATGGTATATCTATGGATATATATAAATAAAGTTATGCACGGAGCCTTTAGGAATCGGTCCCGTTTTTTAAATTCTCTCTCTTTCATTTTCAAGAGAGCTTACCTAAAACTCCTTGTTTCACATCACTCCTACTAGTCCCATCCACAAACAAATAAGGAGCTTCACTAATTTCATGCGGTCTTTTCCAAACTATCCCCTCAACTTCAAGTTCAGACGGATTCGAAAAACATATGGACGTATCATCCGCTGGAAATTCTTCATCTTCAAACAATTCCCCATCGGATAATCTTGATAATTTTTCAATAATTAAATCGGTATCACATACGCCTAGCATGCCATCTATAAAATCTTCAATTGTATACAATAATTGTTGCCCATCTGATTCCGGTTGGTTCACGCAGTAATCGACAACTTCATCCTGTAATAAAATAAAATCACCATCAAGTCAAATTCGATTTTGTGAAAAATTTTAACACGTTACCTGTAAAATTCTTGTATGCGTAGAATGTTGAGTTGTAGACGAAGAAATGAATTGGTGATTATTATCATCGGCGTATGATAATACCGAACTATTGTTACATCCCATCTAATACCCGATGATCCATGATCCTTTTGGCAAGTATAAACAAGCACATCGGCCAGTTTTGTTTATTCATTCATACTACACACTTCACCGAAAACGTACAACACAAATTGAGAACACGAGGCTACCTATTCACGAACAAAACCATCGCCGCATCCGAGTTAAATGTTTATGGTCGAAGCGGTGAAAGCCAAATTAAAAAATGATAATGAAAAAACCCTCTTACCCCGAAACGGTTTCATACGTCACGGTAAATATTACCACCAGGAAAATAGGTCCCTCCTCCTCGAAAAATAGGTCCACGAGAGGGTTAAAACGCGGTTCAATTAAAAGAAAACGATTTTCATTATCGACTGTCTTAAAATGAAGGTCAATTTTTCCAAAATTTCCCGCGATGATAAGAAGATCTGTTTTCCTGTGCTTCGATGGTTTTATCATTTAATGATGTAAGAGGTGTTGGTCGATGCAAGAAGATTTAATGACTTTGATGATTTTGAAGATATGAGGCTTAACGATCCGGGTCAATGATTGTGTGATACCTGAAAAGATTAAAATGAAAATGGGGTAAATTTACAGGGGATAAATTGTCAGTAGTTAAGCGATGTAGTTTGCATGTCCACTTTATCTATTGCCTTTAACAAGTCGGTCGAGTTGAATTATTTATAAGAAGTTTAAACCATGTCAGTAGGTCCAAGAATTAGCCGTTTTTCCATAAATAGAAAGAAGTAGTTATAGTAAACTAAATTATTTTGATTTGTTTAAGCAGAGATTTGAAAATGTTTGTTAAAAATTAATGAAGTGTTTAAACGTAATTGGTCAGTAGTATAATTAGAAGGATCCTAGACCAATTTTAAAATATTACGATAGATTGCACTTGTTAGTTCCAAAAAATAGCCTCCATGTGGCTAAAATTTGTGTGAGAGTAAAATAATCCATAGCTTTCTTGGATAAGGTATAGATCTGAAATGATCGGATTTTTAATTTCAGGATCGGTTTATCCTGTGTCATTTCATACTAATGCGAGTAGCGGGCCTCAAAAACCCGACCCCTACTTCACCGTGGTGAGGCCCTGGTAAACCATGGGGCTCCATAACCCCGAGGGCTAAAGGGGCAACGGTGCACGGAGGGACTAGGTGATGGGATATTCGTGCTGAGGTCTAGAAGTGGCGTGAACGTGTCTAAACTCAGCGTCTCAAGCGGTGCTTGTTTCCCCTGGGGGGCACCAGGCGACACCCCCTTGTCTTGAAAGCCATGTGCTCATATTTGGGGGGCTCGGCGGGCATCGACCCGACTTCCCCCTTACTCATGGGAATCATGCCCACTGGGGCACTTCCAGGTTGAAGCAACCCCATCCCGAAAACCTCAGTTCAAAAAGAGCCAAGGGGGAGATCCGGGGGATCAAATCCCAGCTCAAAAGCTGAGGGTACAAGCTCGGGAAGAGACAGAGGCCGGAAAAAACCGTACAAAAACACCATCAACTCTTCTTCGGCGGAGCAGATGGAAATAGATTGTTCGACAGGGCGGCATCAGGCATCAATAGGCTACACCGTTCAGGAAAACCTAAAGGGTCAGGAGCCCAAAGGAGGAAAAATAGCCACCACGCGGGCAAGAGAACGTGGGGAACCCATAAGACCCAAAAAGAAACCTGCAGCTGGCAAGAAATCTAGAAATCGGACCAAGCTGCTGGGAACACTGTTCCCTCAAACAAGCTAAGCAGAAGAATACAATAGGCTTACAGCTTCCGTGTCGGGCTCACTATCCCTCTTGTGCTTATCGTCGTCTGCTGCTCGTATGCTAATTTTTTCCAGTTAAAGCACGAGCTAGAAGTTCTGCCCGAACCCTGGGAGGTCTGCCCGTGTTTTGGTAAAAAAGTAATTTTGCACTAGATAAAAACTGCAGAAAATTGAGGAAGGGACCTCGAGTAAATTTCTGCTGGGATGGGGCCTCTCATTGCTAAGCCACTGTAATAGTTACCATTTTGATCATTGTCTTCATCTAATCTACGACGTAGCTGAACGTAAGACGGAAGGTGAAATAGGGAAATCATGGTTTGGAGGCTGGGCAGCGAAGAAGAGGGAGATCGACAAGCCGATGGTACGGCGACCTAAAGAGAACGGGCGGGCTTACACTGGATGAAAACAGCCGAGGAACGAGAAAGGTGGCATAGCTTTCAGCAATGGACGCAATAATAAGGGCTGGAAAAAATAATCAACGACCATTCTTGTCCTAGGATCGATAAAATTCTCCTCGCTACTTCTAAATAAAAGATGGAATTCAATTCGAAAATGTCAGATCCAGAAAAAAATTTTCGTGGGGGAGTGAAACCCTTAGCATTTAGCACCGTATTTCGAATATGGAAAAAGTCCGTAATAACTAGTGTATTCCTCTGGATCCGCCAGTGCTGCAGACGACTCGCAGCCTCAAAAAATAAAAATCTCGATAAACACCATTTTTTAACGTGCATGGAAAACAAGCTCGAATCCAATTCGATATTCTCAAATCACGATAAAAAACGTGTCGAAAAAGCTCAATTACCGACATGACAGCCATAAAATGAAGGTCAAGCATCCTTCAAATAAAGCCTGCTGTTGAAATGTTGAATTTTAGCTGCCCATTCATAATATAAATCTGAATGGGTGTGACTGCAACTCCTGAATGAAGATAAATGTTTTAAAGTTTCATAATTTGAATGGATATGCATGATGCAACGCTTACAAATAGCTCAGACAATCCTCATATTATGACAGATCTTATAAGCAAACCATTCCGGCGATTAAAAAAAAAAAAAGAAAAATAAATAAGCAGCAAGTTGCTAATAAATTTTTTATACATCGCATGTCAAAATAATATCTAAAAATGCATTTAACAAACGGAATTATTGAATATAAAATAATGCGGTATATTAAAAATAGAAACACATATTGGAATTGCTGTCGCCGACAACAGGTAATTCTCATGTAATGATGAAATTTTTTTTTTTGATGAAAATACGCCCGAGGGATGCTTTTTTATGAGATATTCAGCAAGCACGCTATAAGCTAGACTCATTCGCTGACACGTGGTCGCAAAGGCCAACGGATTCATTTTCCAAAGGTGACGCAATTTTATGACACACATGAGTCAGCAATGGAAATTTATGAAAGCGCTTTTGCTAAATTTTTTTCGATATGATTTATTCATACTTACTTTTTCTAAATTTTTAGCCGAAGACTGAAAACGCACATCCACACGTGCGACTTATAAAAACAAACAAATTCACGTGAAGAAAACACACGGTGCCAAATTCTAATCAACCTGAAAAAAAAAAAAAAATACTAAAACTATAATCAAGAAGTAATGGAAAACTGGAAAAGCGGGGTAAACATTCACGGGGACCATAAATGGATGACGTAACCCGACGAAACGGATCGATGGTTCTTTCATCCGGATTGGCTTGAATTTCCCGAGTTAAAAATCATGTTTTAGCTTATAAACCCGACCCGATTTTTACTCGTGGGGAGGTTTTCGGGGAAAACGATTTTCCCACGACGTAAAGATTTACTACTCGAGTCAAATGCGAAAGTGTTTTTCCAAAGCTCGGTTTACGGTATGTGAGACGTAAAAACTTACGGTTTTCGGTTATATCCATGAAAAATTACATCATTTTCAAACGGATTTTCGTTAAATGTTAAAAATTTTTATTTATTAACAAGACTCAACGCTGTTTTTATTTTTTGGTTTTAAAATCGAGGGTTGTAATTTCGTCGGGTATAACTGATCTGACCTTACGTTTTTTCATATACGATAATCAACAAAAGGCGTGACTTCATAACGATCTTGATAAAAAAGATTAAAATATTCGGGAAATGTATATCGGAAAATTGTGTTTGATTTTATTCTCTGATATATTCATTGGAAACTAAGCTTACAGGTAAAATAATTTCCATATCATTAAAATTTTTAATTAATTTTCAAAATTTTTTCCCCCTTAGTGTTCTTATCTCTTAATTTAATTAATAATTCATCTTAATTTTTTTTATAAAATTAATATTAATTTTTTTATTTTTATTTAGTTGGAATATTTTTTCATTGACTAAAATAAAGGTAAACAATCAAATCAGCATCATTATTGAATGAAATTTTGTTTCTCTTGGTATTTTTATTATTTGGGATTGTTTAATAAAAAAGTTAGAATGGGTTTGTAGCTGTTGAAAATTTAATTAAGGATGAGTAGTAGTTAAGGATTTTAAAGTTTCCCTAGAAGGAAAGCTAGAAGAAAAAAAAAATATGGTACCATGACCTAGACAGCATCTTTGTTTCCGCGCAGCAATCCACTCTTTAATCAGATAACGACAGTTTCGTTACGGCTTTACTTTAAGCGTGTTTCGGCCGGTTTCAGTGTCATCCGTTTTTTTTTATTGTGAAAAATTTTTCCAAAGGGGATTTTCGGGGTTATTTATTCGAATGGCGTCATTTTGTGAAGGTATGTTAGTAATCGGTATTGTGGAATGGGGTGACTATAGTTTTTTTGAATTAAGTTTTTGCTGAAAATTTTTTAGACTGTCAATTTATATATATAAGCCAAATAAATAATGAAATTTAAATGCTTTCAACATGCAATTCAATTGGTAAAGTCACCTCATTCTACAGCAACTTTCGCTTTTTAAAAATCTGGAAAGTCTAGGGGCGTGGAGGGAAGTTTAACAATTTTTAAGGTTATGTGTAGGTGTAGCTCAACTTTGATTTTTTTTTATCGCTTACAGGGCCGAAAACAATAGAAATCCAGATTTGGGCACAACAGAAAACAAAAAACAAATAATTTTATGAAGGCCACTTATCTGCTATGGGTGTGTCGATTTCTTTTTTTCAGAAAATCGGAAAAAGTTCCCAAAGGTTTTTTTGATTTTGGAAATGCAAGTTCACGGGGTTATTCCCTAGAATTTTTTTCTGTGATATTTTCCTGAGAAAAACTTTAAGAAAATCAATAAAAATTTAACAATTAACAATCAGCTTTAACAATTTTTTAGGATTTTCCCAAGAACTTTGGCCTTTTTCGATTTTCCGAGAAAATTTGACATCCGATTTCCACACATTTAAAAATATAGCCACAAATTTTCTTAAAATTGTTGCCTTTACAGCGAGGAAGTTTTATACAAGAAGCGCCATAACTGTTTAGTCGCTCAAATTTTTGAGAACCGTCATTTTTATTGTAGAACTTTTGAAATTAAAATTGCGCCATCTTCAAAAAGGTTCTCGAATTGCGACATGAATCAGTCTCAAAATTTCCCTTTCGAAAGAAAACATTTTGTATTACTGGACTAAAAAAGCAAAAACCTTTTTTACTCTGCAGGAATATCGAAAGGTTATTCGATTGAACCACAATTCTTTTTAGGGATAAGGTAATTTGAGAAGCTATACGTTTCTATTCCTGCTACTTCTATAAAAGTTTTGGATTACAATCTTGCGTAATGTTCCCATATAAAGATTTTATTATCTAAAGTGTTTTCTTGCATAGAAAAAATTCAGAGCTTAGATTTTGAATCGCAGTTTCTTTTTAGGCAAAATTTAGCAATAGGAAACCAGCTCCCAAACCAGCTATGAATTCTTCAGTTTTAACTGATGAAATAGTATTTCGCGAAGGGCGTGGTTCCCATTTTGAGCTTTGATCATAATTGCTTTGCTGCAGTCCAATTAGTTCAGCTTTGGGATTCCTTAGACAAATATAAAGCCGTTAACTAGAGAGCAAAGATTTCTGAATTCGTAAAAAAAATTAAGATTAAGAAAGCAAATAAGGTCGACAGTCAAAACCACCCACAGCTTGCAACCATTTCAGTCTTGCCACCCTCTTTTGTGGCCTACCGACGCTTCTTTTCGACGCTCGAGGTCTCCATCTTACCATCCGTGCTGTCCACCTATCCGGATCCTCCCTAGCGCCATGACCTGTCCATTACCACTCAGCTGTTGCAAGGCTGCTGTGCGCATTACCACCCCAAAAACAGACGCTCATTTTTCCACCATTTTTAATGTCATTTCAAATAATTTTATTCCACAGGTATACAACTCTTTCTGGTAGCAGCTAATGCAACTTAAAAGATGTCAAACAACATGTACACATACTGGAATGAAGATGCGATTCAAACGGATCCGATCGAATTCTCGGTAAAAAAAGATCATCTAACAGTCCCCGAGGATAAACGGATAATTCGGATTAGAACGCCTGAGCCGTCTATCACCGTTCTATTGTCAGCCAAACAGGTAAAGAAAAGAAAAATACGCAATAATAAACCGCTTCATGTCACCATCTTAGACGTCTCAAGATATTGTATATAACATTTTTCTTTCTCATCTTGAAGCTTTTAACAATTCCCTAAACTTTTTCATTTAATATGATTGAAAAGAAGAAACGTGACGAGACTGAAAAAAAAACATTTTTCTTCCAATCTTTCTCTCCTTAACCTTATTTCTTTTTTTTTTTGAAAGCTGTTAAATGTAAACTTTAAATTAAATACTAAAATAAGGAAATGACCTTGTTCAGCAAACTCGAAATTAAAAAGAAAAAAATCTGGAAGATAAATATTTTAAAAAAAAATTTAATTGAATTGAAATATTGACAGAAGAGTTGAATAAATAATAATCGAGAGAATTCGACAAGTCTTTTTTTTAATTTGCCAGCGCGACCCAATTATTTTTTGATCTTGGCTATTAAATATCTGACATGTTTTTTATGGCTGGGGGAAAAAAATGAAATAATATTGATTGTAATGGAATATGGAGAATAGGACTTGCCACGAGTCTATTATCAAATTAACCGCTGAAAATTTCTAAGTAAAAAAAAATTTTTTTATCAATTATAATTTTTCAGTTCCTTAACTGAACTAAAACTTAAAATTCTGGAATGATGAATACTGCGTAATTATTGTTGCTTTGAGTGTTTCGGGGTAGTCGGGAGGGATTTGTTTAAAAAGTAATCTTACGTAAATTAAATAAACTTTCCGATATTCAAAAGAGCTTTGAGTAAAATTTAAACGAGTTACCAGACAATAAAACAATAAGCACACATGGAGAGGGTTATAGTTTGCATTTGTAATTATTGTGAATTTTCCAAACGAGTGTCACGTGGCAATAACCCGTGTGATTTTGTTTGGAGAAATGAGGAAAAAATACAATGGAAATATCTTGCGCTGAATTGTGATGCGTAATTAGGCTGGATGAATAGAATAGTCATTTACGGGACGTACAAATAGCTTTTTGGTTTTTCTGCTGCTTGGGAAAGAATGTGTCCTTATGGGCAAAGTCAGGCTACAGATCTAAGCAATATTTTTTGGTATATTAAAACGATGTAGAAAACTTTTAACCTTCAACATGATATATGCTTCTTTAAAAAAGAAAGTAAAACTATTACAGGGTCATTATTCAAAAGCGTGCTTGTTCCAGTCAAGAAAAAATTAAAATTTTTTACTATTTTGTACTTAAAAGATTTTTCTATACGTTTATTGCATTTATAATACTCGATTTTTAAGAAGCGTAAACACAAAATTTCAGCCAATTCTGTGACAAGAGTTGCACAAGGAATTGTGCACGCCACAGTGAAGGTGGCAACATGTTTAGCTCACCGTAAGGAGCTTAACAGGGAGTGGACACTTCAATGAGTCATCTGCTACATATTGTAAATATTTAATACGTAAAATAAAAAAATAATAATTTGATTAATAAAACGTTGTTTACAAGAATTAACAAAAGGGAATAAACTCAAAAAAAAATTTAAACTACCGGTTAAAGCTTTAGTGCTTTCTATGCAGTTCACTTTTTTTCGAGGTTGGCCCAAAGAGAGGCATAGGAGGAGGAAAGCTGCCCTGCGATAATCATTTGGAGGCATCAAGCAGAGCTTTGAAAAAGGCCCTCTTAAAACCATCTGGGCACGTTAATGTTATTATAAATTTAAAAAAAAAAGCAAGGGTCCTTTTGAGGAGGGAGTGCCCGTTTTTAGGGTACTGGGGCCTACGCCTTGATGAGATGGGCCTATACTCCAAGTTTCAATCCCCTACCTTGTATTTATTCGGAAATAAAGTGAGTAAAGTTTCAAAATGGCGTACCCCTATGTAGCAGACGACTCATTAAAATGTCCGTTCCCCATCCTAGCTCAACGCAGCCTCCGCGATTTAACCCCGCTCGTCATGAGAGATGAAACTTTTTTTTTCAGCCATTGTTGAACACAGGCCTCCTTCAATTTTTGCCATCCGTCTCGGTTTTCCGCTGCTCTCACCCAATGTAACCCCGCAGTCTTCTTTATGTCATCTAGTTATTGGTCTTCCCCTCCTTCGGGTCCAGTCCATGGCCTCCACTGCAGGATTCTCCTGTTCCACCTACCAACCTTTATCCTCGCAAGATGTCCTGCGTGATCCCACTTAAGCCGAGCTGTTCTATCAATCACATCAACACTTTTGGTGCAGTGGAATGTTTCTGTTCTTCAAAATTCTTGAGATTTTCCCAAACGCGGCCCATCCTAATCTCCTTCTGCGCTCTACTTCTAGGTCTTTGTTCGCCTTCCCCAATGCTACCATTTGGCCAAGATAGTTATACTCTTCCACATTTTCCAAATTCTTTCCATTTATTTCGATGTTCGTGTGAAACTTTAGGTGTCTTTATTTTTCAACAAACCAAATCGCTCTGGTAGAGACAGTACCCTCTTCAACAAAACTCCTAACCCTTCTTCTCCAGCTTTTTTGCTTCCACCCTCGACTTAGGTCTTCAATCTTTTCCACGCCATTCGGTCCTCCGTTCTTCAGAATTAGTTGCGGCATCTACTGAAATAACGCAATGCCCACCACAGAGCTACTCGGAGCTGGCTGACACTCTCAATCGTTAGGATCATCTCCCCTACTCTAAAATCCTTCCTAACTTCATATTTTTTTTTCTTGCAGAATGGGATTGATCACATCCAAACCGAGCAAGAAGAAAGAGGAGGATGGGGAAACAAACTCGATTTCCTAATCCAAGCATTAGTTTAACTGTAGGTTTAAAGGGAACGTATGGAGTTTCCCTTACCTATGCTACAAAAATTGCGGAGGTAAGCAACCCGCTCTCACATTTTTGCTTTCCCTCCTACGACATTTCCGAAAAGATTAAAATCGTATTCATCGAATCATGAAGAACAAAAAAAGAAATTACAATTAAATTCTTTTCAAAAGTTTCCACCCCATGACACGAGTAATCAACGTGATTCTATGAAAATGACTTTATTCAACCACTTTAATAATCCTCGAGGTCTTTTACCTCGATCGGATTGTGATTTTTTCCAGCGTATTACAAAAATAAATCGAATTAAGGCCAATTTTCAAAAGAAAGTCGTTAGATTTAAAAAAGCTGATCTGGGAATACATTGAAATTTCAAGGGCATTGGTATCAATTGTTTTCAATGCGGCAATTTTAATGTATAAAACACCGAAAAGTGCCATCTTCCTAATGACCTTTACACGTCCAAACTATCTATCATTAAAAACAAACATATCGTTTTCATTTTAAAAACGAGCCCTTTTTTTTTGGGCGGAATTTTTTGGTTTTAGGTGCTTTCCTAGTTACGAATGCAATAGCAAATGGTATTTTGTTGGGATTCCGATATTTTTACAAGAAGTCGCCATCGGCAGTATTTGGGAGCAGGAGGGATGACATTTGGTTGGAGAGCTTGTGCCAATTCTCCAGGTGTCGGATAATTGCGACTATGACGATCGTGTTCTATCCTTGGATATTACTATGCATAATTATTGCGTGGACGCTGTTTTATAATTTTAGATAAAGTTCGTTTGTGTGGAATTGCCTGGTTGCCGTGGCAGGAATTGCAGTAAGTAGAAAGAATGAGGGGATGGATAAATTTTGAGGATGGAATGAGATTTGTTTTTGTTTTTTATTTTTTTTTTTTTTAATTTTCAGATAACTGGTGGAATACGGAAACATGCTTCGCGCCGGGAATGGATCCACACGTGGTTACATAATAAAACGAAACATACTAAACATCGCCGTGGAGGAATATTGGGAGTAAGTAACAATGCAATTACTATGTTGGAAAAAAGATACCAAAAATACAAGAAAGCAAAGACCGTTAATAATAAGTCCTGACTATTTTTGAACAATGCGCTCAGACAATTTTGCACAGGCTTAAGTTGTTTTTGCCAACTAGCCTCGTTGTCTCTTTGGCATTTAAGGCCATACCATAGGTTTGGAACCCCGTAAATTAAGGATGTGAGATCTCAAGCGACAAAAAGAGCGTCGGTAGGAGCCTCAAAAGAGGTGGAATGACGACATTAAGGTGGCGTGGGATGAAGTGGTTGCAAAGAGCCCCAAGACAAATAGAGGCAGACCTTCGTTCAGGAGTTCTACGCAGAAGATTAGTTAACCTCAGTGTACAATGAACCCAATTCGAGAATTTTATAGAAAATCTTAATCTTTTGCTCATTGTTGCCTGGCCTCGATTCTACTTGGAAAGTTGAGCCAAGGTAGCAAATATCCAAACTTTTCTACTGTAAAGCCATCAACTGAAGCGACTCATCCTTGGCCCAAAACCAGTAGCTATATAAGCCAGAGAATGTTGCTTATAACTGCAGATTCCGGGTGCGGAGCTTAAAGAATAATCATTGCTGTAACGCGTTCCATCTGTTGGCTCTTTCATGATATATCTGGGGGATCAACATGGCAGCACGAACTCTGTTGAGTACTTTGCAGCAGCAGAATGGAACAATATCTGCGTCCTAGTTGCAGCCTATAATACACGTTCCCCAAATATATCTATTTAGAACGTACCTGAGACCCTCATCCTGGATCATAAACCCCCCAAGCGTCCTATCTTCTTACAATGCCACTGTGTGGAGGAGACTCTCCGACCAGTTGTCAATCCAGGATGAAATACCGATGCAACAACTCTGCCTCCTACTAATCTGGATCTGAAAAGAAAAAATGACAGTATAGTTTTTCAGGAATAAGCCAGTACGATGCCCCCTGTACCGATGAATATTATTAACGACTTCCAGTCTTAGGCTGCTTGCTGGTGGCGTAGTAAATAACGACTGGACCGGTGGGTTCGACACTTCCCTACCCTCAGTCGTTCCAAGGGCAATCTCCTAAAATCGAATTTACACAACCTGGAGTAAGCATGTCTATATAAGACAATCCCCAAAAAAATCATGCTGATTTATCATTGTAGAAATAATAAATGCGTTTTTGAGATGTACTTTTTAGCAAACGAGTACTTCGCAGGACAGGAGGTATACACGTCTATACGGATGTATGCATTTTGAGCTTTTTGGTGGCTTGGAAAACAAAGGGTGGTAGCATTTATGTAAAATTTATTAATTGCCAAGAGGCAAATCCAGTGCCAATGCTTAGCGAAAAAAAGTAACCGTCTCCCGGTAATTTAAAAATTCTTCTGAGATCAAAAAATCATGCAAGAAAAATGCTTTACGTCCACTTGACCGAGAGGAGGATTCTGAACGACATATGAAAAGTGGAGTGAAACCATTATTCTATTAGATTAATTTTTATTGATCTCAGAAAAAAAAATAAATTACCGGGAACGGTAACTTACTTTCCCACTTTGATGAAGTCCTCTTCGAATTATTAAATATACCAATGTCCACCCTAGCAGCAAGCAACCAAGAAGCTCCCACTGCATACCTCCGAGATCGTGTATACCTCCTGTGATGCGAAGTACTCGTTTGCTAAAAAGAAAAACGCATTTATTATTTCGAGGTTTGATAAATCAGCCTGATTTTTTTGGGGATTGTCTTATATAGAAAAAGATGACCCAGCTTGAAAGTTTTTAGAGATTTCTATAGGAACGCTTAGGCGTAGGGAAGTGGCGACCCCACCGCCCAGTGGTTATGACTACGCCACTGCAAGCAGCCAAGACTGGAAGGTCGTTAAATATTCCTGGTAGGGGCAGCAGTACTGGCTTAAGGCTGAAAACAATACTGTCGGTTAGACTTAAGACCAGATAGTAGGAGGCAGAGTTGTAACAACGGTATGGCTCCTGTATTGCGATGGTCGCCGATCTCCTCTTCTGAGTGGCATTGTAAGAAGATAAGGACGCTTGGGGGGTTAATGATGAGGACTGAGGGCCATAAGGAAGTTCTAGAAAAGATATATTAGGGGCACGTAGTATTAATAGGCTGCAACTAGACGCAGATATTGTTCATTCTGCTGCTGCAAAGTACTCAACAGAGTTCGTGCTGCCCATGTGATCCCCCGATATATCATGAAAGAGCCACAGATGGCGCGAACAGCAATATTCTTTAAGCTCCGCACCCGAATCTGAGTATAAGCAACATCTCTGCATATAGCTACTGGTTTTGTGCCCAGGAGTCGCTACAGTTGATGGCACTTACAGTAGAAAAGTTTGACTATTGCTACCTTGGCTCAACTTTCCAAGTAGAATCGAGGCCGAGCAACAATGAGCACCAGAATTATTTTCTATAAAATACTCGAATTGGGGTTCATTGTACACTGAGGATAACTAAATCTTCTCCGTCCACTCCTGAACGAAGGTCTGCCTCTCTTGTCTTGGGCTCTTTGCAACCACTTCATCCCCGCCACCTTAATGTCGTCATACCACCTCTTTTGAGGCCTACCGACGCTTCTTTTTGTCGCTTGAGATCTCCATCTTAATATCCGGGGTTCCCACCTATGGATGGCTAAATGCCAAGAGACAACGAGGCTAGTTGGCAAACAACTTAAGCCTGTGCAAACTTGTCTGAGCGCAATTGATCAACAAGTCAGACTAATTATTAACGGTCTTTGCTTTCTTGTATCTTTGGTACTTTTATCCACATAGACATTGCATTGTTACTTACTCCCAATATTCCTCCACGGGCGATGTAGTATGATTCGTTTTATTATGAACCACGTGTGGATCCATTCCCGGCGCGAAGCATGTTTCCGTATTCCACCAGTTATCTGAAAAAAAAAAAAAAAAAAACAAATCTCATTCCATCCTCAAAATTTATCCATCCCCTCATTCTTTCTACTTACTGCAATCCTGCCACGGCAACCCAGGCAATTCCACAAACGAACTTATCAAATAAAACAGCGTCCACGCAATAATTATGCAATAGTAAATATCAAGGAAGAACACGATCGTCATAGTCGCATATCCGACACCCTGGAGAATTGGCACAAGCTCTCCAACCAATGTCATCCCTCCTGCTCCCAAATACTGCCCGATGGCGACTTCTTGTAAAAATATCGGAATCCCACAAAATACCATTGCTATTGCATACGTAACGAGGAAAGCACCTAAAACCAAAAAATTCCGCCCAAAAAAAGGGCTCGTTTTTAAAACTGAAAACGATACTGAATGTTTTAATGATAAGATAGTTTGGACGTGTAAAGGTCATAAGGAAGATGGCACTTATCGGTGTTTATACATTAAAATTGCTCGCATTGAAACAATTGATACCAATGCCCTTGAATTTCAATGATTCCCAGATCAGCTTTTTTAAATCTAACGACTTTCTTTTGAAAATTGGCCTAAATCGATTCTATTTTTGTAATACGCTGGAAATCACAACCGATCGAGGTAAAAGACCTCGAGGATTATTAAAGTGGTTGAATACAGGTCATATTCAAAGAAATCACGTTGATTACTCGTGTCATGGGGTGGAAACTTTTGAAAAGAATTTAATTGTAATATCTTTATTTGTTCTTTCTGATTCGATGAATACGATTTTAATCAATTTTCGGAAATGTCGGTAGGAGGGGGAAAGCAAATGTGAGAGCGGGGTTGCTTACCTCCGCCATTTTTGTAGCATAGGTAAGGGAAACCTCCATACGTTCCCTAAACCTACAGATACACTAATGCATGAGAATAGGAAATCGAGTTTGTTTTCCCCATCCTCCTCTTTCTTCTTGCTCGGTTTGGATGTGATCAATCCCATTCTGCAAAGAAAAAAAAATATGAAGTTAGGAAGGATTTTAGAGTAGGGGAGATGATCCTAACGATTGAGAGTGTCAGCCAGCTCCGAGTAGCTCTGTGGTGGGCATTGCGTTATTTCAGTAGATGCCGCAACTAATTCTGAAGAACGGAGGGACCGAATGGCGTGGAAAAGATTGAAGACCTAAGTCGAGGGTGGAAGCAAAAAAGCTGGAGAAGAAGGGGTTAGGAGTTTTGTTTGAAGAGGGTACTGTCTCTACCAGAGCGATTTGGTTTTGTTGAAAAATAAAGACACGCTAAAGTTTTCACACGAACATCGAAATAAATGGAAAGAATTTGGAAATGTGGAAGAGTATAACTATCTTGGCCAAATGGTAGCATTGGGTGAAGGCGAACAAAGACCTAGAAGTAGAGCGCAGAAGGAGATTAGGATGGGCCTCGTTGTGGGAAAATCTCAAGAATTTTTGAAGAACAGAAACATTCCACTGGCACCAAAAGTGTTGATGTGATTGATAGAACAGCTCGGCTTAAGTGGGATCACGCAGGACATCTGCGAGGATAAAGGTTGGTAGGTGGAACAGGGAGAATCCCTGCAGTGGAGGCCATGGACTGGACACCGAAGGAGGGGGAAGACCAATAACTAGATGACATAAAGAAGACTGCGGGGTTACATTGGGTGAGAGCAGCGGAAAACCGAGACGGATGGCAAAAATTGAAGGAGGCCTGTGTTCAACAATGGCTGTAAAAAAAAGTTTCATCTCTCATGACGAGCGGGGTTTAAATCGCGGAGGCTGCGTTGAGCTAGGAATGGGGAACGGACATTTTAATGAGTCCGTCTGCTACATAGGGGTACGCCATTTTGAAACTTTACTCACTTTATTTCCGAATAAATACAAGGTAGGGGATTGAAACTTGGAGTATAGGCCCATCTCATCAAGGGCGTAGGCCCCAGTACCCTAAAAACGGGGCACTCCCTCCTCAAAAGGACCCTTGCTTTTTTGTTTAAATTTATAATAACATAACGTGCCCAGATGGTTTTAAGAGGGCCTTTTTCAAAGCTCTGCTTGATGCCTCCAAATGATTATCGCAGGGCAGCTTTCCTCCTCCTATGCCTCTCTTTGGGCCAACCTCGAAAAAAAGTGAACTGCATAGAAAGCACTAAAGCTTTAACCGGTAGTTTAAATTTTTTTTTGAGTTTATTCCCTTTTGTTAATTCTTGTAAACAACGTTTTATTAATCAAATTATTATATTTTTATTTTTACGTATTAAATATTTACAATATGTAGCAGATGACTCATTGAAGTGTCCACTCCCTGTTAAGCTCCCTTACGGTGAGCTAAACATGTTGCCACCTTCACTGTGGCGGTGCACAATTCCTTGTGCAACTCTTGTCACAGAATTGGCTGAAATTTTGTGTTTACGCTTCTTAAAAATCGAGTATTATAAATGCAATAAACGTATAGAAAAATCTTTTAAGTACAAAATAGTAAAAAATTTTAATTTTTTCTTGACTGGAACAAGCACGCTTTTGAATAATGACCCTGTAATAGTTTTACTTTCTTTTTTAAAGAAGCATATATCATGTTGAAGGTTAAAAGTTTTCTACATCGTTTTTAATATACCCAAAAAATATTGCTTAGATCTTAGCCTGACTTTGCCCATAAGGACACATTCTTTTCCCCAAGCAGCAGAAAAACCAAAAGCTATTTGTACGTCCCGTAAATGACTATTCTATTCATCCAGCCCTAATTACGCATCACAATTCAGCGCAAGATATTTCCATTGTATTTTTTCCTCATTCTCCAAACAAAATCACACGGGTTATTGCCACGTGACACTCGTTTGGGAATAATTCACAATAATTACAAATGCAAACTATAACCCTCTCCATGTGTGCTTATTGTTTTATTGTCTGGTAACTCGTTTAAATTTACTCAAAGCTCTTTTGAATATCGGAAAGTTTATTTAATTTACGTAAGATTACATTTTAAACAAATCCCTCCCGACTACCCCGAAACACTCAAAGCAACAATAATTACGCAGTATTCATCATTCCAGAATTTTAAGTTTTAGTTCAGTTAAGGAACTGAAAAAATTATAATTGATAAAAAAAATTTTTTTACTTAGAAATTTTCAGCGGTTAATTTGATAATAGACTCGTGGCAAGTCCTATTCTCCATATTCCATTACAATCAATATTATTTCATTTTTTTCCCCCAGCCATAAAAAACATGTCAGATATTTAATAGCCAAGATCAAAAAATAATTGGGTCGCGCTGGCAAATTAAAAAAAAGACTTGTCGAATTCTCTCGATTATTATTTATTCAACTCTTCTGTCAATATTTCAATTCAATTAAATTTTTTTTTAAAATATTTATCTTCCAGATTTTTTTCTTTTTAATTTCGAGTTTGCTGAACAAGGTCATTTCCTTATTTTAGTATTTAATTTAAAGTTTACATTTAACAGCTTTCAAAAAAAAAAAAGAAATAAGGTTAAGGAGAGAAAGATTGGAAGAAAAATGTATTTTTTTCAGTCTCGTCACGTTTCTTCTTTTCAATCATATTAAATGAAAAAGTTTAGGGAATTGTTAAAAAGCTTCAAGATGAGAAAGAAAAAATGTTATATACAATATCTTGAGACGTCTAAGATGGTGACATGAAGCGGTTTATTATTGCGTATTTTTCTTTTCTTTACCTGTTTGGCTGACAATAGAACGGTGATAGACGGCTCAGGCGTTCTAATCCGAATTATCCGTTTATCCTCGGGGACTGTTAGATGATCTTTTTTTACCGAGAATTCGATCGGATCCGTTTGAATCGCATCTTCATTCCAGTATGTGTACATGTTGTTTGACATCTTTTAAGTTGCATTAGCTGCTACCAGAAAGAGTTGTATACCTGTGGAATAAAATTATTTGAAATGACATTAAAAATGGTGGAAAAATGAGCGTCTGTTTTTGGGGTGGTAATGCGCACAGCAGCCTTGCAACAGCTGAGTGGTAATGGACAGGTCATGGCGCTAGGGAGGATCCGGATAGGTGGACAGCACGGATGGTAAGATGGAGACCTCGAGCGTCGAAAAGAAGCGTCGGTAGGCCACAAAAGAGGGTGGCAAGACTGAAATGGTTGCAAGCTGTGGGTGGTTTTGACTGTCGACCTTATTTGCTTTCTTAATCTTAATTTTTTTTACGAATTCAGAAATCTTTGCTCTCTAGTTAACGGCTTTATATTTGTCTAAGGAATCCCAAAGCTGAACTAATTGGACTGCAGCAAAGCAATTATGATCAAAGCTCAAAATGGGAACCACGCCCTTCGCGAAATACTATTTCATCAGTTAAAACTGAAGAATTCATAGCTGGTTTGGGAGCTGGTTTCCTATTGCTAAATTTTGCCTAAAAAGAAACTGCGATTCAAAATCTAAGCTCTGAATTTTTTCTATGCAAGAAAACACTTTAGATAATAAAATCTTTATATGGGAACATTACGCAAGATTGTAATCCAAAACTTTTATAGAAGTAGCAGGAATAGAAACGTATAGCTTCTCAAATTACCTTATCCCTAAAAAGAATTGTGGTTCAATCGAATAACCTTTCGATATTCCTGCAGAGTAAAAAAGGTTTTTGCTTTTTTAGTCCAGTAATACAAAATGTTTTCTTTCGAAAGGGAAATTTTGAGACTGATTCATGTCGCAATTCGAGAACCTTTTTGAAGATGGCGCAATTTTAATTTCAAAAGTTCTACAATAAAAATGACGGTTCTCAAAAATTTGAGCGACTAAACAGTTATGGCGCTTCTTGTATAAACTTCCTCGCTGTAAAGGCAACAATTTTAAGAAAATTTGTGGCTATATTTTTAAATGTGTGGAAATCGGATGTCAAATTTTCTCGGAAAATCGAAAAAGGCCAAAAGTTCTTGGGAAAATCCTAAAAAATTGTTAAAGCTGATTGTTAATTGTTAAATTTTTATTGATTTTCTTAAAGTTTTTCTCAGGAAAATATCACAGAAAAAAATTCTAGGGAATAACCCCGTGAACTTGCATTTCCAAAATCAAAAAAACCTTTGGGAACTTTTTCCGATTTTCTGAAAAAAAGAAATCGACACACCCATAGCAGATAAGTGGCCTTCATAAAATTATTTGTTTTTTGTTTTCTGTTGTGCCCAAATCTGGATTTCTATTGTTTTCGCCCTGTAAGCGATAAAAAAAAAATCAAAGTTGAGCTACACCTACACATAACCTTAAAAATTGTTAAACTTCCCTCCACGCCCTAGACTTTCCAGATTTTTAAAAAGCGAAAGTTGCTGTAGAATGAGGTGACTTTACCAATTGAATTGCATGTTGAAAGCATTTAAATTTCATTATTTATTTGGCTTATATATATAAATTGACAGTCTAAAAAATTTTCAGCAAAAAACTTAATTCAAAAAAACTATAGTCACCCCATTCCACAATACGATTACTAACATACCTTCACAAAATGACGCCATTCGAATAAATAACCCCGAAAATCCCCTTTGGAAAAATTTTTCACAATAAAAAAAACGGATGACACTGAAACCGGCCGAACACGCTTAAAGTAAAGCCGTAACGAAACTGTCGTTATCTGATTAAAGAGTGGATGCTGCGCGGAAACAAAGATGCTGTCTAGGTCATGGACCATATTTTTTTTTCCTTCAAGCTTTCCTTCTAGGGAAACTTTAAAATCCTTAACCTACTACTCATCCTTAATTAAATTTTCAACAGCTACAAACCCATTCTAACTTTTTTATTAAACAATCCCAAATAATAAAAATACAAGAGAAACAAAATTTCATTCAATAATGATGCTGATTTGATTGTTTACCTTTATTTTAGTCAATGAAAAAATATTCAAACTAAATAAAAATAAAAAAATTAATATTAATTTTATAAAAAAAAAATTAAGATGAATTATTAATTAAATTAAGAGATAAGAACACTAAGGGGGAAAAAATTTTGAAAATTAATTAAAAATTTTAATGATATGGAAATTATTTTACCTGTAAGCTTAGTTTCCAATGAATATTATCAGAGAATAAAATCAAACACATTTTCCGATATACATTTCCCGAATATTTTAATTCTTTTTTATCAAGATCGTTATGAAGTCACGCCTTATGTTGATTATCGTATATGAAAAACGTAAGGTCAGATCAGTTATACCCGACGAAATTACAACCCTCGATTTTAAAACCAAAAAAAAAAAAACAGCGTTGAGTCTTGTTAATAAATAAAAATTTTTAACATTTAACGAAAATCCGTTTGAAAATGATGTAATTTTTCATGGATATAACCGAAAACCGTAAGTTTTTACGTCTCACATACCGTAAACCGAGCTTTGGAAAAACACTTTCGCATTTGACTCGAGTAGTAAATCTTTACGTCGTTGGGAAAATCGTTTTCCCCCGAAAACCTCCCCACGAGTAAAAATCGGGTCGGGTTTATAAGCTAAACATGATTTTTAACTCGGGAAATTCAAGCCAATCCGGATGAAAGAACCATCGATCCGTTTCGTCGGGTTACGTCATCCATTTATGGTCCCCGTGAATGTTTACCCGCTTTTCCAGTTTTCCATTACTTCTTGATTATAGTTTTAGTATTTTTTTTTTTTTTTCAGGTTGATTAGAATTTGGCACCGTGTGTTTTCTTCACGTGAATTTGTTTGTTTTTATAAGTCGCACGTGTGGATGTGCGTTTTCAGTCTTCGGCTAAAAATTTAGAAAAAGTAAGTATGAAAAATCATTATCGAAAAAAATTTAGCAAAAGCGCTTTCATAAATTTCCATTGCTGACTCAAGTGTGTCATAAAATTGCGTCACTTTGGGAAAATGAATCCGTTGGCCTTGCGACCACGTGTCAGCGAATGAGTCTAGCTTATAGCGTGCTTGCTGAATATCTCATAAAAAAGCATCCCTCGGGCGTATTTTCATCAAAAAAAAAAATTTCATCATTACATGAGAATTACCTGTTGTCGGCGACAGCAATTCCAATATGTGTTTCTATATTTAATATACCGCATTATTTTATATTCAATAATTCCGTTTGTTAAATGCATTTTTAGATATTATTTTGACATGCGATGTATAAAAAATTTAATAGCAACTTGCTGCTTATTTATTTTCTTTTTTTTTTTTTAATCGCCGGAATGGTTTGCTTATAAGATCTGTCATAATATGAGGATTGTCTGAGCTATTTGTAAGCGTTGCATCATGCATATCCATTCAAATTATGAAACATTAAAACATTTATCTTCATTCAGGAGTTGCAGTCACACCCATTCAGATTTATATTATGAATGGGCAGCTAAAATTCAAACATTTCAACAGCAGGCTTTATTTGAAGGATGCTTGACCTTCATTTTATGGCTGTCATGTCGGTAATTGAGCTTTTTCGACACGTTTTTATCGTGATTTGAGAATATCGAATTGGATTCGAGCTTGTTTCCATGGCACGTTAAAAAATGGTGTTTATCGAGATTTTTATTTTTTGAGGCTGCGAGTCGTCTGCAGCACTGGCGGATCCAGAGGAATACACTAGTTATTACGGAATTTTTCCATATTCGAAATACGGTGCTAAATGCTAAGGGTTTCACTCCCCCACGAAAATTTTTTCTGGATCTGACAATTTTCGAATTGAATTCCATCTTTTATTTAGAAGTAGCGAGGAGAATTTTATCGATCCTAGGACAAGAATGGTCGTTGATTTATTTTTCCAGCC
The DNA here is from genome assembly GCA_023512825.1 of Liposcelis brunnea. NCBI lineage: Eukaryota > Metazoa > Arthropoda > Insecta > Psocodea > Liposcelididae > Liposcelis > Liposcelis brunnea. The sequence continues at coordinate 48,652 of JAJEOV010000102.1, forward strand.
CTTATTATTGCGTCCATTGCTGAAAGATATGCCACCTTTCTCGTTCCTCGGCTGTTTTCATCCAGTGTAAGCCCGCCGTTCTCTTTAGGTCGCCGTACCATCGGCTTGTCGATCTCCCTCTTCTTCGCTGCCCAGCCTCCAAACCATGATTTCCCTATTTCACCTTCCGTCTTTCGTTTCAGCTACGTCGTAGATTAGATGAAGACAATGATCAAAATGGTAACTATTCAGTGGCTTAGCAATGAGAGGCCCCTCCCAGCAGAAAATTTACTCGAGGTCCCTTCCTCAATTTTCTGCAGTTTTTATCTAGTGCAAAATTACTTTTTTACCAAAACACGGGCAGACCTCCCAGGGTTCGGGCAGAACTTCTAGCTCGTGCTTTAACTGGAAAAAATTAGCATACGAGCAGCAGACGACGATAAGCACAAGAGGGATAGTGAGCCCGACACGGAAGCTGTAAGCCTATTGTATTCTTCTGCTTAGCTTGTTTGAGGGAACAGTGTTCCCAGCAGCTTGGTCCGATTTCTAGATTTCTTGCCAGCTGCAGGTTTCTTTTTGGGTCTTATGGGTTCCCCACGTTCTCTTGCCCGCGTGGTGGCTATTTTTCCTCCTTTGGGCTCCTGACCCTTTAGGTTTTCCTGAACGGTGTAGCCTATTGATGCCTGATGCCGCCTGTCGAACATCTATTTCCATCTGCTCCGCCGAAGAAGAGTTTGATGGTGTTTTTGTACGGTTTTTCGGCCTCTGTCTCTTCCCGAGCTGTACCCTCAGCTTTTGAGCTGGGGATTTGATCCCCCGGATCTCCCCCTTGGCTTTTTGACTGAGGTTTTCGGGATGGGGTTGCTTCACCTGGAAGTGCCCCAGTGGGCATGATTCCCATGAGTAGGGGGAAGTAGGTCGATGCCCGCAGAGCCCCCCAATATGAGCACAAGGCATTCAATACAAGGGGGTGTCGCCTGGTGCCCCCAGGGGAACACCGCTTGAGACGCTGAGTTTAGACACGTTCCGCCATTCAGACCTCAGCACGATATCCCATACACCTTGTCCTCCGTGCACCGTTGCCCCTTTAGCCCTCGGGGTTATGGAGCCCCATGGTTACCAGGCCTCACCACGGTGAAGTAGGGGTCGGGTTTTGAGGCCCGCTACTCGCATTAGTATGAAATGACACAGGATAAACCGATCCTGAAATTAAAATCCGATCATTTCAGATCTATACCTTATCCAAGAAAGCTATGGATTATTTTACTCTCACACAAATTTTAGCCACATGGAGGCTATTTTTGGAACTAACAAGTGCAATCTATCGTAATATTTTAAAATTGGTCTAGGATCCTTCTAATTATACTACTGACCAATTACGTTTAAACACTTCATTAATTTTTAACAAACATTTTCAAATCTCTGCTTAAACAAATCAAAATAATTTAGTTTACTATAACTACTTCTTTCTATTTATGGAAAAACGGCTAATTCTTGGACCTACTGACATGGTTTAAACTTCTTATAAATAATTCAACTCGACCGACTTGTTAAAGCAATAGATAAAGTGGACATGCAAACTACATCGCTTAACTACTGACAATTTATCCCCTGTAGAATTTACCCCATTTTCATTTTATCTTTTCAGGTATCACACAATCATTGACCCGGATCGTTAAGCCTCATATCTTCAAAATCATCAAAGTCATTAAATCTTCTTGCATCGACCACACCTCTTACATCATTAAATGATAAAACCATCGAAGCACAGGAAAACAGATCTTCTTATCATCGCGGGAAATTTTGGAAAAATTGACCTTCATTTTATGACAGTCGATAATGAAAATCGTTTTCTTTTAATTGAACCGCGTTTTACCCTCTCGTGACCTATTTTTCGAGGAGGAGGGACCTATTTTCCTGGTGGTAATATTTACCGTGACGTATGAAACCGTTTCGGGGTAAGAGGGTTTTTTCATTATCATTTTTTAATTTGGCTTTCACCGCTTCGACCATAAACATTTAACTCGGATGCGGCGATGGTTTTGTTCGTGAATAGGTAGCCTCGTGTTCTCAATTTGTGTTGTACGTTTTCGGTGAAGTGTGTAGTATGAATGAATAAACAAAACTGGCCGATGTGCTTGTTTATACTTGCCAAAAGGATCATGGATCATCGGGTATTAGATGGGATGTAACAATAGTTCGGTATTATCATACGCCGATGATAATAATCACCAATTCATTTCTTCGTCTACAACTCAACATTCTACGCATACAAGAATTTTACAGGTAACGTGTTAAAATTTTTCACAAAATCGAATTTGACTTGATGGTGATTTTATTTTATTACAGGATGAAGTTGTCGATTACTGCGTGAACCAACCGGAATCAGATGGGCAACAATTATTGTATACAATTGAAGATTTTATAGATGGCATGCTAGGCGTATGTGATACCGATTTAATTATTGAAAAATTATCAAGATTATCCGATGGGGAATTGTTTGAAGATGAAGAATTTCCAGCGGATGATACGTCCATATGTTTTTCGAATCCGTCTGAACTTGAAGTTGAGGGGATAGTTTGGAAAAGACCGCATGAAATTAGTGAAGCTCCTTATTTGTTTGTGGATGGGACTAGTAGGAGTGATGTGAAACAAGGAGTTTTAGGTAAGCTCTCTTGAAAATGAAAGAGAGAGAATTTAAAAAACGGGACCGATTCCTAAAGGCTCCGTGCATAACTTTATTTATATATATCCATAGATATACCATGTTTAACTTATGTCCCGGATATATATCCTCCTACAAGAACTTACGAGAATTCTACGCTTTTCTATAAGTTTAACATAGGTTTAGCGGAGCGCTGCAGTCGAGATATGCACGGAGCCTAAATAACAGACCTTAAACTCAAAATAGGGAAGAAATCTGCTAATCGTGATGATCGCGTTTGAATTTGAGAATGGTGGCCATCAAATTCGAGATCATGGCAGTTTCTAGTTTTCAAAATGGCGAACTTTTATATAAAAAGAGCTTGTCAAAACTCGCAGCCACTGAGAAATGGAACGCCTTTTTAATGCGTCTTTCTCATTTTTGAATAATTAGCTTCTGCTGTCAGCAGATGGCAGATTTTCTGTGGGCCTTTTTGGAAGGGAAACTAAATATTGCATTTTAGTGAACATGATTTTCTCCAATTTTTCTTTCAATACTGCGTTCAAAATCGGTCGACCAATCAGATTCTCGGCAGACATTCGCCAGTGTCTTTCAGGGCCTCTATAGCAGACAATTCATCGAAGTGTACACTCCATATCAGACTTAGTGCAGATGTTCAGTTATCGCAGAATCCTTCGAATAGCATGAACGCAACTTGAGGCCATTTTACGTAGAATGCAAAAAGACAGAGAACTTTTAGGCATCGTCAAGCGTCGAAAGTTAGAGTATTTGGACATTTGATACGTCCGAAGTATAGGCTCCTCCAGACAATTGTTGAGGGGAGGATCGAAAGGAAAAGAAGGGATCTGGAAAAAAGTCATGGCTGCGCAATTTTAGAGCATAGACAAGTCTTAATGTCGAAGAGCTCTGAAGAATCGTCTCTGATCGAGATAGATATAGAAAAGTTATTGATAGTCGCCTACCATCACAGAAGAAAAACTGTTCAGAGAATTAAATTCCACTGACTGTGACTTTCATTGACAAATCGTAAACGCGAATGAATCGCTCTTTAAGATTAGGCAACTCACACTTCGAGTTTGCCACTACAATGTCCATTACAAATCATCCACATTATGGCCACCTCGGCTGCTGAACAGCGTATAGTACTCCTGACTTTTAGAGGTGGGCGAACCTCACTATACTCGCTGCCACCAGAAAGAATGAAGAGAACTTAGAGCTAGACCCTTAAAAACAATATCACACATCCCTTTGTCTTCCAACCGGATTTTTTCGAACAAAAAACAGCTTACCCGATAAATCAGCAATAAATAAATTTCCCCTTCGAATTCCTAACAATTACCGAAACTTTCAAGGCCGAGCCACGTACAATTTTCTCCATATGTTTTCAAAACACCTAAACACGTCAATCCTATCTTAAAAATCTCTCATTTGAGCAATGTATTGTTAAATCAAACTACATTGCATTTACCAGACCAATAAACTAATTTACTTAGCATATAATAACCATACCGAAACGATTTTTACGCATCTATCGCGTGCGTTCAGAAAAATATTTTTCAACATCTCCTTTTTATTTGTTTCAAAATCAGCGTTAGTCAATCTACACGAATTACCTCTTAATTTTAAAAACCTTACAATCGATAGCAGGAAAATTTTTTCGTTTAAATTTATCCAACACGAATCAATAAATCATCATACACTACTCAAGCCAAGTGGTCTTTGAATTATTTAGCGAGAACCTTTAGGCTTGTCTGAAAAGTTTTTAACCAACCTTGGATTTCTTTCCTTTAGGGGATTGCTGGTTTTTATCCGCTTGTGCATCCGTGGCCAAAAGACAAGACCTCATTGAAAAAGTAATAGATCCAAGCCAAAGATTATTCGGAGATGGCTATTGCGGCGCGCTCATCATCAACTTTTGGAGATTCGGAGATTGGGTAACCGTGCACATTGATGATAGGTTAGTAAAGTCTATTTTTAATTTATTTCCTAAATCCTCCCCCCCAAAAACTTTTAATTAGGTCAAAGTAGTTCCATTAAAATAATTTTATAATGACTTCGTTTAGCACGAGAAGTTTATTTTGCTGCAATCCAGATCTTTATCGAGTTCTTTTTTTTGCGTTTTCGCAGTAATTATCGATATTTTTTTTAAGATTGCCAACGAAAAATGGGCAGCTGATTTATGGGAGTTGTACGGATACGAACGAATTTTGGTTGGCCATGGTGGAAAAAGCCTACGCGAAATTACATGGGAGTTATGAAGCTTTGATTGGCGGGCACGCTTTGGAAGCTTTCGTGGATTTGACTGGGGGCATAGCAGAAAGAATGCAAATTTCGAAAGGTGAGTGTTTTTTGGGGGAATAATAAAGGTCAGTAGTGTTGAAAGAATTTTTTTTTGAAAAGAGTGCGTGCGGTAAAAAGGGGTAAGTTATTACGTAACCTTTTTCATTAATCTTGAAGTTTTACTTCCTATGAAAATAGGTTGATAAGAAAAGGAAAGGTTTTTGTAATAAATTAAATGGAAATAAAATGAGAATGGTTTTCGCTGAGTATAATTAGCTGTGTATATTTAGTTAATTTTCTTTTTTTATTTCATTGTTGCTTTAATTGTATTTTTTTAAATTTATAGCAATTTTCTTTAAGTGTTTTATCAAATTGTTGAAGCCTGTAATTATTTTCCCTTTTATTTAATTCGTGCATTTAATGCAAAGGCGGAAAAAACTTTTTACTTTGGGAGGATAGAGTTCGAACTTAATTCCTATTTTTCGTAAGAGTCCCTTTAAAAAAATAAGTCGGTGAGGGTTACTATTTTTAAAAAGAGTCCGTAAAAGTCCTTGATTTTCACAAGCAGTGAAAATTGTTTGCTGGATATTTTTTTTGCAAGAAAATTTTTTTTAGAATTTTTGAACAGTTAAAATATTTTCTAGAATTTACTTTTTAAATATTTTTCCTCAAAAATACAATTATTCAACCAAGAAAAAATTATCAAAAGATTTGTTTGACAAGAAAAAATTATCAAAAGATTTGTTCGACAAGAAAAAATTATCAAAAGATTTGTTCGACAAGAAAAAATTATCAAAAGATTTGTTCGACAAGAAAAAATTATCAAAAGATTTGTTCGACAAGAAAAAATTATCAAAAGATTTGTTCGACAAGAAAAAATTATCAAAAGATTTGTTTGACAAGAAAAAATATCAATAGATCTGTTCTTCTACCAAAATTGTAAAAACATATGCCCAAAAAAATCTACAAAAAATTAAATTTGACCAAAAAACGATTGATTTTAATAAATCTCCGAGAAATCTTTATTTTTCTCTCGTCAGAAAAACCTAAAATCCTGAACATTTTGAAAGAAATCGAGTTTGATCACTGCGAACACCGAAAAGTCCGACCGACTCTATCAATTATAACCAAACCAAAACTAGAAAAGTTCTCAAAAAAATGTTTCAACTCTCTTTTTATTTTTCCAGATTTATTCAAACAACTGGCTACAACATTCATGCATGGAGCTTTCATTACCTGCTCAAGAAAATCCAATCGAGACTCTCATCGTACTCGAAGTGCCATAGATCGAGCTAAAGGATTAGTAGAAGGCCACGCGTACACAGTGACGTCATTAGCAACTGTTCAGCTACTAAGCGGAGGTACGGCTTACCTTGTTAGAATTAGAAATCCATGGGGAGATGCAGTCGAGTGGGAAGGAGCTTGGAGCGATAGGTAAGCTTTAACAATCAATTCGTTTTTTGGATATGGATAACATTAAAATTATTAATCAGGAGTGCCAAATGGGATGATGTTTCTGAAAGTGATAAAAAAAGATTAAGAGTGACAGCATTAGACGATGGGGAATTTTGGATGAATTTCGATGATTTTCAAGATCAGTTTCAAGATGTGACTGTGGCTACGATTGGTCCTGATTTTAATCAAGATGGGTTGTCAGGTAAGTATAATTGGTAATAAACACTCGCCGCCATATTAATGTCTCATACATAAGCTAAAAATAAAAGTCTTTCCATCAAGGAATGGCTGTTCATGTTTAGTTTAAAAATGTGGGGCAACAAAATGGCTGCTAGTGATTGTGTCATAGCAGAAAATTACACGATTGGCTTATAAAATTTTAATTTTGTAGACACGCCCCGACAAGTAAGCATAGTAAAAAATTCTTGGAAGAAAGGAGTGAATGCAGGTGGAAGTAGAAATGATTTAGAAAAATTTTCAATGAATCCTCAGTATTTACTAACTTTAGCAGAACCAGATGATGTTAATAATGATTCAGATGTACCAATAGAGAGAGGAAAATGCAGTATTTTGTTAGGGCTTATGCAAGAGCACAGGCGGAGCGAGAAAAATAAACCGCTGGCAATGTTACCAATAGGTGTTTTCATTTATAAGGTAATTGTTATAATTATAACCAGATAAGGTTAGGTTAGACCAGGTTTTTTAAATAAGATTGCGCTGTTTTACTCGGCCAATTCATCAACTAATCAAAAATCGACCAATAGTAGACGAGCCAGTAAATATTTCACTCTTTTAGTCTAATAATTTTTGTTTTTGATATTTTGTAGACAGAAAATTCTGCGGAGAGATTAAGTGCCGAATATTTTTTGTGTATGCCAGAAGAAATCAGCTCAGGTGATTTTACCAATACCCGTGAAATCATAATAAGAACTCATTTTGAACCCGGTGATTACGTCATCATCCCCGCTACATTTTATCCAGACTGCGAAACAAATTTTCTAATAAGAGTGTTTGCGTTAAAACCGTTTCAACTATCGGAAATCAAAGATCCCAATATGTATAAGCTTGAAAGTGTCGAAGAAAAAATTTCAGTATGTGCCATGACACAAACTGAAGATAATCCTCAGGAAAATCCGTGTTTGTGATTGTAATATTAATTTTTATATATTTCTCGATAATAAAAAAATGCCTTTTTTCTCATTTTACAATACTTGTTGAATCCTTTGTAAATTTAATTTGTAACAATTTAAACTACATAACGGGAAACCGGTCTTCGAGCATGCGTATCGTTTTTCATTTTCACAGCCGTCAATAGAGCATTTAATTCGGTTTGGTGGCTCAGAGCTTTTAGAACTTGCGAGCGGGAATTGAAATCCGTGCGGAACTATTATACTTGGCCCATTAAGTGCGCTTTTGTAAATCATTTGAGGCGTTGATTTTCGAGACATTTTCCTTGCTCCTAATTTAATTTGTTTAGAATCCTGTTTTTTTAATAGTCTCTCCATAGTTTTTTTCTGAAAGAAAGTAAAATTTTAGCTAAGAGAAAATTAACCCAAAAATTAATCCTTCAAAAAAATATACCTTGTCTTTTTCTCTTTTTTCATCAGCCATTTGTTTTCTTTTCTGAGATTTAATCGCTTTTCTTTGAATTGCCTCAGCAGTCATTACCACTTCCTTATATCCTAAACAGAAAAAAAAATTAATTGATTAAAATTAATTGGTATTAAAATTAGATTATTTCTAGCTGCTCACCTGAAGGCAAAGCCATTAATTGTTCCTCAGGCTCCTTATCTGTTTTTCTTTCCAACATAGCTCTCTGTCGAGCTGTCATTAATTTAGGATCTTTATGTTTAATTTTCTTCAATTCCTCGTCAACCTAAAAATATATGAAAATATTTACAGATACCAAGCAAATTTATAAATTTGAAACATAAAAGCAGCAATAGGATTTGTGCTCGCATGTATCCAAGGGGGGGCCTTCTGTTCATGTGGAAAGTATTCTGTAAAGCAGGATGGCTTCTTCTCAAGGGGACCTCTAAAGATTTCTTCAAACTTCCTGTCCCAGGGAAGCAAATCTGCCTAAAGGGGCCACGTCTGTTCCCACGACTATAGACTTACCTCCTTCAAAAAAATAAAAAAAAAATAAGTTTATGAGGTAAAATAATGAGTGAATAATTTAAAGCTATTCCTTGCACTTTGCTAGTCACATGATAAAAATCCATCTATGATCTCAACACTCACCTCTTCCAGTTTTCCAGACTGAATAGCATCCAACCATCTCTCTTCCTCACTGGAAGTCTCTGAATCTTTTTTCTGGCTTCTTTTCTTCTTAGCTGAATTACTCTTCCCAGAAGGAGGAGTAGATCCTGCTGCAGGTATAAGCCCTAACCCTTGTCCGATTTTATCTACATATTTTTGAATAGGTGATTCCACAACTTCTGGCTTTCGTTTTGATGGAGGCGTCCCTTTTTCTTCTTCTTCATGAAGCTTTATTTTTAATTTAATACTGCTTGGTGACTTATTACTAGTAGAAGGTAATTGCTTTGAGCTGCTTGGCGATACATCCTCTTTACCTTTTTTACTTCCCTCCAATTTTTTCTTCTTATGCTTTTTATGTTTATGTTTCTTATGCCTTTTTTGTGTTGTTTTATTATCAGGAGAATCTAAAACATATTGATTTCAGATTATCTTTACTAATTTGATAACAAAAGATTAATGCAAAAAAAAAAAACATAGTAATCTACTTCATTTGAAAAAGGTCAAATGCTTGAATGGTTTCACATTGATAAAAAAATGTATTTACTTTTCTGTGCATCTGGTTTTAATTTTAAGTAAACAAGAAAACATCATGGGAAAAGTAAGTCAATAATATCCTTGTTCAAAGTAAATCATAAACGTTTTAAAAAAATTTTCAAATGCCATAAAAAGTCATCTTAAAAATATCAAGTTCCTGATTGCACAACCGCATTAAAATGACTTCATTCAGAACCCTCAAGCTTACTCACCAACATCTATCTCTTCGTCTTCGTCCGTTGAAGATTCCTTCATGTAAATCATTTTCATTTTGAGAATATTTTTTTGCAAGAAATAATACGAGAATGTCCAGTGTTTTGTTTACATCAGTGAAGTGTTTACTGTATATTTATTTCTCGTAAGTTTCCGTATAAATATCCCTCAATTAGTGCGTTGATTAAAGTCATTAAACCAGATTTGGGTGATTAAACTTATACCGCTATTAATGAGACGGATTTAATAAACTTTTTTAAATAACTAATGCTTTTTAAAACGTGAAATGAATAGAAGTTTAATGCATCACAGAATATATATACGGATAAATATCTAGGAACAATGGCTAGTTCCACGACACGACATTGAAATCTTGATCAGTGCTGCCACAACGAAAAACTAAGTAACTAACCTAAAAAAATCCCCCAGAAGTTTTGTTGATTTGCAAGAAAATGTACAGTAATTTTTTTTCACATTTAAGTAGTCGATATAATTAATTAATGTAAAGCAATTCGGATTTTCAATTCATCATGTGCAATATAGTAACTACGCCGTGAATTTTTAAGGTGAGTCGTTGCCATAAACTAATGTGCATAAAATCGTTCAATGTGACATGATACAAGACCAACGTGTGTATTTCGTGTATCATTTTTTATTTTGACAATTAAAGAAATAATTAATTCGTAGATTTTAAAACGATTTATCTGACGTAAGTAACGAATAGTTATGTTTTTTTAAAAGGGTGGTGTCTTGGGTTTTTGAGTCGTGAATTATTTGACTGAAGCTCATTTTTTATAAAAACATAATTACTGGGTATTACAGGACATTTTAAAAATAGAATGGGATATTAGTTTTAAGAAATTGGAAGGAAGGTCAAAAGCATGAAATTCATTAGAAACGGTGGGTAGGTGAAAGTCTAATTTATGAATGATGCGATCCAAATTGAAATCAGAGAGTTATAAACAAACAACAGTTTAAAAAAGAATATACTGTAAACATGTCAAGGCATTTCCCTGGACGAGATGTTACACACATCTCTAACAATTCATATGGTTAGTGTACGAGTGGGTTGAAATGGATTTTGCTTATTAATATCAAAAAATGAAGTGCCGTAGCAGTTGACAATAAAAATGTCATGTTATTGTGCTGATTTTTTTTTTTTTAAAAATGGATCGTTCTCAAAAAGCATTAGGAATATTTATTTTTTAATGCTCGGAAAAATATAAATATCAATGATTGTTTTGGGTTACAAAAGCATGCCCTGGGCTCGGTATAATGAGAAATGGAATTTAAAATGAGGCTATGATGAATTGTTTAGAAAAATTTTTTGTTTTATCCGAGCAAGATTCAATAGTGAATGCCCTGTGTGTGAGTGCTGTTAAGAGTTTTTCAAGAAATAGTTCTCTTCATTGCTTGTTTTAAAATCAAATGAAAACCATAGTTGTTTGCTTTTTCAGCTGATCAATGTCTCTATAACCTGAACTGTTAAAACAAACAACCATGGGTGAATCAGTTGGGCCTGCAAGTTTCTTACACTTAGGAGACATCGTCTCACTCTTTGCTGAAGGAACAGTTTGTGGTTTCCTGAGCACCTTGGGTCTAGTCGACGACAGATGCGTCGTTTGCCCGGAAACGGGGGATTTAACCAATCCCCCTAAAAAATTTCGAGATTGCCTATTCAAAATATGTCCGATGAACAGATACTCAGCTCAGAAGCAATTCTGGAAAGCTGCAAAACAAAGCGGAAACTCTACAGATGCTGGATTACTCAAGCGCTTACATCATGCTGCTGAAATTGAGAAAAAACAAAACGACAGTGAAAATAAAAAAATATTAGGATCAGTCGTTCAATACGGTAGTGTAGTTCAACTTTTACATTTAAAATCTAATAAATATTTAACCGTTAATAAAAGACTGCCTGCTTTGTTGGAAAAAAACGCAATGCGGGTTTATTTAGACGCTAGTGGTAATGAAGGTTCATGGTTTTATATTGTACCGTTTTATAAATTAAGAGCATCTGGTGATACCGTCGTTCTCGGTGATAAAGTTATACTTAATCCCGTTAATGCAGGGCAGCAAGTACTTCATGTTGCTGCTAATTATGATTTACCTGATAATATTGGCTGCAAGGAGGTGAATGTAGTCAATGCTGGCACGTCATGGAAAGTTACGTTGTTCATGGAGCATAGGGAAAATTCAGAAGATATACTGAAAGGTGGTGATGTTGTTCGATTGTTTCATGCTGAACAAGAAAAATTTTTAACGATGGATGAGTATAAGAAAAAACAGCACGTTTTCTTAAGAACTACTGGGAGAGTTTCAGCTACATCAGCTACAAGTAGTAAAGCTTTGTGGGAAATAGAAGTTGTACAACATGATCCATGTCGAGGAGGTGCAGGACACTGGAATTCATTTTTTCGTTTTAAGCATTTAGCAACTGGGCAATATTTAGCTTCTGAAGTAGATGAAGATGATACACCAGATACAATGCGTTTAAAATTAAGAGATAGTGGCCCTGTTTATCATTTAGTTTCTGTTCCAAATTCAAACGAAATAGCTTCATTGTTTGAGTTAGATCCAACTACATTAACTCGTGGGGATTCATTAGTCCCACAATCATCATATGTTCGATTACATCATTTATACACGAATACTTGGGTGCATTCAACAGCTATCCCAATTGATAAAGAAGAAGAAAAACCAGTAATGTCAAAAGTAGGTTGTGCTGCATTAAAAGAAGATAAAGAAGCATTCGCTTTGATTCCTGTTTCCCCAACTGAAGTTCGTGATTTAGATTTTGCAAATGATGCATGTAAAGTTTTAACAGCAAACGTTGTTAAATTAGAAAAAGGAACAATGTCGCATAATGAAAGAAGAGCAGTTACGACTTTACTTCAAGATATAATATATTTCATAGCCGGTTTGGAAAACGAACAAAATCGTCCGGAAGCTTTAGAATTAACAGTTGTCAATCCGAATCGTGATAGGCAAAAACTTTTACGTGAGCAGTATATCCTAAAACAATTGTTTAAAATATTACAAGCTCCGTTTACGGAAACAGCTGAAGGGGAAGCTCCATTTTTAAAAATAGAAGAGTTAAACGATCCGCGTCACGCTCCCTACAAGCTTTTATTCCGTTTGTGTTATCGGATTTTAAGGCTTAGCCAACAGGATTATCGTAAAAATCAAGAACACATAGCGAAGCATTTCGGTTTCATGCAAAAACAAATAGGTTATGATATATTAGCAGAAGACACGATCACAGCGCTCCTGCATAATAATCGGAAATTATTAGAGAAGCATATCACAGGAGCGGAGATTGAGACGTTTGTTGGTTTGGTTAGGAAGAACATGAAGAGTTGGGATTCGAGATTTTTAGATTATTTGTCTGATTTATGCATTTCCAATAAAAAAGCAATTCCTGGGACGCAAGAATTGATATGTAAATCTGTTTTAATGGATACGAAAAATGCGGATATATTAATCGAAACGAAAATGATGAAAACTCAAATTGAAGTTGTGGATTCGATTGAAGGAGAAACAGAGGAGGAAGGTCCTGATGGGGAGAATGAGCCATTTGTCAGCACAAGCATAACAGAAGAAGAAGAAGTTTATTTGATTGTAGGAAAACGCACAATGTCTCTGAATGAGCTTTCGAGAAACGCAAGGACCAATCATCAGGAATCAATGGCTATTTTAGAATATTACAGACATCAATTAAATTTATTTTCGAATATGTGTTTGAATCGTCAATATTTAGCGTTAAATTCACTCTCTCATCTTGATATTGATCTGATATTGAAATGCATGGCGGATGAAACTGTTCCATACGAATTACGTGCGTCATTTTGTCGTTTAATGTTACATTTACACGTCGATAGAGACCCGCAAGAACCTGTCACGCCTGTTAAATACGCAAGGTTATGGTCTGAAATCCCGTCGAGGATGTCAATAGAAGATTATGACGCAAACATAACGCCCGATAGCACGAAAGAAGCAGTGCAGACGAAATTCGCTTCGACCATCGAATTCGTCGAGAATTATTTATGCAACGTCGTCGATAAAATGTGGAGCTTTGCCGATAAAGATCAAAACAAATTAACGTTCGAAGTTGTTAAGCTCGCGAGAGAATTGATATATTTCGGATTTTATTCCTTCAGCGATTTGTTGAGATTAACGAAGACGCTGTTGAGCATTTTGGATTGCGTTTCGGAAACCGATTTTATCGATGGGAAGATTCCGGTTACTGAGATCGATTCGGAAGGAGGAGTGTTGAGGAGCATCGGAGATATGGGCGCGGTCATGTCTGGGCTTGCGTTAGGCGCTGCTGGGCTTGCACGTGCAACGCCCGGACACAAACAACCTCAATCGAAAAAAGAATACCCGTTAGTGATGGACACGAAATTAAAAATCATTGAAATTTTACAATTTATAATGGACGTTAGATTGGATTATAGGATCAGTTGTTTGCTGAGTATTTTTAGAAGAGAATTCGATGAAACGGGTCAGAATAATGATTCGAAAAACGCGGAGAAGCATAGCGTCGATTTGGAAACAGTCGCTGCGCAAGCTGAGGGAATATTCGGAACGTTAGGAGATTGCGAGAATCTCGATTTAGACGGGAAAGGTGGAAGAACTTTTTTGAGAGTTTTGTTATTGTTAACAATGCATGAATACCCGCCGTTAGTTTCGGGCGCTTTGCATTTATTATTCCGGCATTTTAGCCAAAGGCAAGAAGTCTTGCAAGCGTTTAAACAAGTGCAGCTATTGGTATCTGATAGCGATGTCGAATCTTACAAACAGATTAAATACGATTTGGATGTGCTGAGACAATCGGTCGAGAAATCGGAATTATGGGTGTATAAATCTAAAATAGTAGAAGATCATGCAGATAAGAAGAATAAGAAAGACGAGGATGATGATGGAGGGGAGAAAGAGAAAGTATCGCCGAGTAAGAAAATACCATCGATGAGTAGTGAAAAATCCGGAAGCGCGATTGATTTGGATATAGGGCCGCCGTTGGAACCCGAACAAGCTGAAGAATACAAAAAAATTCAGCAGATCTTAATCAGAATGATACAATTGTGCACGACTGAAGGTCCTGGCGCTAGACCCAGAAAACACGAACAGAGATTACTTCGAAACGTGGGAGTGCACACCGTAATCCTTGATTTATTGCAAGTACCATACGACGAGAAAGAAGACATAAGAATGAATCAGTTACTTAATTTAGCGCATCAATTTTTACAAAATTTTTGTTTGAGGAACCAACAAAATCAATTATTACTCCATAAACATTTAGATTTGTTTTTAAATCCGAATATAACGGACGCTCAAACCGTCTGCGCTATATTCCAAGACAATTTAATATTATGCAATGAGGTTTGTGAAAAAGTAATACAACACTTTATTCATTGTATCGAGACACACGGTCGCCACGTTCAGTATTTACAATTCCTCCAAACGGTCGTCAAAGCAGAAGGGCAATTCATACGTAAATGCCAAGATATGGTAATGCAGGAATTAGTCAACGCAGGAGAAGATGTTTTAGTCTTCTATAACGATAAAGCGTCGTTTAATCATTTTATAGAGATGATGAGATCAGGGCGGCATCGCATGGACGAAAGCAGCCCGTTAAAATACCACGTGGAGCTAGTGAAATTGTTAGCGTGTTGCACAATGGGGAAGAACGTTTACACGGAGATAAAGTGTCATAGTTTGCTGCCCTTAGATGATATCGTGGTGATGGTGAGCCATGAAGATTGCATACCCGAAGTCAAAGAAGCGTATATTAATTTTTTGAATCATTGTTATATTGATACAGAGGTGGAAATGAAAGAAATTTACAATTCTCAGCATATGTGGACGTTGTTCGAAAATTCGTTCCTCGTTGATTTGAGTTTCGCTGCTTGCAGCGGGAACGATAGGAAACGATGCGATCCTGTTTTTATTTCATACGTAACGGGTCCGTTGATGAATATTATTTCGACGTTTTTCAGCAGCCCGTTTTCGGATCAGACCACAACGGTTCAAAGCCGCCAACCGATTTTCGTTAAATTGCTTCAAAGCGCGTATAGATTGTCGCAATGTAATTGGTTAACGCCGACTCAGAGATACAACGTCGAAAATTGTATAAAAACATTGAATGAAGTTGCTAAAAGTCGAAACATTGCGATCCCTTCGTGTTTGGAGAATCAGGTGGTGTCGATGTTTACCACGAAATCGATCATAAGCCGACAGACTAGCAAATGGCTGCAAATGTCTAAAACGCCGAAATTAGAGCGATGCCATTCGCAGTTGATGAGGATTGATAGGAGCATAATCGAAGGGCTGCAGGATATCGTTTCGTTGTTAGAAGAGCAGCTGAAACCTTTAGTGCAAGCCGAGTTGTCGTTGTTGGTTGATATATTATATCGTCCTGCGTTGTTGTTCCCGCAGGGAACTGAAGCGAGGAAGAAATCCGAAAACGGAGGATTTATCCGGAGGTTGATAAAACACACGGAGAAATTGTTAGAGGAAAAAGAAGAGAAGTTATGCGTGAAAGTTTTACGTACGTTACGTGAAATGATGGCGATCGATCCGGAATACGGAGAAAAGGGAGATCTATTACGTCAAGGATTGTTAGTTCGTTATTTTGGGAAGCCCGTAACTAAAAAGGATAGTTTAGAACCAGTTCAGGTTAATTATTCCCCGCATAATCCTGTTTCCCACGGACCCGGAGCTAAAATACTAAGCCGCGCTTCTAGAACTCTTCACGAAGTTCAAAGCCATTTAGATAAAGAAGGCGCATCGGATTTAGTAGTCGAATTAGTAATTAAATCCGTTAATTCTCCGAGCATTTTCACGGAAGCAGTCGAATTGGGGATAGCTTTACTCGAAGGCGGAAATCCGGTTATCCAAAAATCCATGCATACAAAATTATTAGGCGGGGATTTATCGCAGGCGTTTTTTAAAGTATTCTACGATAAAATGAAAGACGCGCAAACCGAAATAAAAACAACGGTTAGCGTTAACACGTCCGACATGACCACAAACGCTCACGATGAAAAAGATCCGCTTAAGGACATGGATAAAATCCGGAAGAAACGCGGAGGAGGAAAACAAAACGGAATATTCGTTACCGAAGCGTTACAGGAAGAATTAAATCAAGCTGCGTTGACGACCACGCAAGCCTACGCAACCGCCAGAAGTTTATCATCAGGAGAAGAAGGCGGTGGGCCTATGACAATATCAGGCGGTGGAGTCCTAGAAGAATTACTTACGGAACGTCAATCGGAACGACACCGCGAACGCGAAGATCCAAGTAAACTATCTCAAAAAATTTTAGTTATGCAACCCGTTTTACGTTTCCTTCAATTACTCTGCGAGAATCATAATCGGGATTTGCAGAATTTATTAAGAAATCAGAATAATAAAACTAATTATAATTTAGTTTCGGAAACGTTGATGTTTTTGGATTGTATTTGCGGTTCGACAACCGGAGGATTAGGATTGTTGGGATTGTATATAAACGAACATAACGTCGGGTTGATCAATCAAACTTTAGAGACGTTAACCGAGTATTGTCAAGGGCCTTGCCACGATAATCAAAATTGTATAGCCACGCATGAAAGTAACGGATTGGACATCATTACAGCTCTTATACTGAACGATATTAATCCGTTGGGGAAATCCAGAATGGATTTAGTGTTGGAATTAAAAAATAACGCGTCGAAATTATTATTAGCTATTATGGAATCAAGAGGAGACGGTGAAAACGCAGAGAGGATTTTATACAACATGAACCCGAAGCAATTAGTAGACGTTGCGTGTCGGGCGTTTCATCAGGAAGGTCTCCAAGACGAAGACGACGCGGATGACGGATTAACCGACGCGGATAACGGTGCGTCGCCTAAAGAAGTCGGGCATAATATTTACATCCTCTGCCATCAATTAGCGCAACATAACAAAGAACTAGCGGGGTTGCTGAAACCATCAGACGCGAGCACGGACTACAAAGCTTATCAAGCTTTAAGTTACTACGCGTCGCATACCGCGCAAATTGAAATCGTCCGAGGCGATCGCACTTTAGAACAAATCGTATTCCCAATCCCGGAAATGTGCGAATATTTAACACACGAAACAAAAGTGCGAGTTCATCAAACAGCGGAACGAGATGACCAAGGATCGAAAGTAATGGATTTCTTCACGAAAACAGAAGACATGTTCAACGAGATGAAATGGCAGAAAAAATTACGAGCGCATCCTGTTTTATTTTGGTTTAGCAGTTATATGTCGTTATGGAGTTCTTTATTATTTAACTCAGCTGTTATTATTAATATTATAGTTGCTATGTTTTATCCGTTCGATCACGAATCAACGTTCCAGTTAGGTTTTCATCTATCAAGTTTAATGTGGTTTACAACTATATCTTCGGGAGTTATGGTTTTGGTCGTTCCAAGAGCTTCGGGGATCGTAACGCTCGTGATATCAACAATGCTCCGGATGATATTTTCAATAGGACCCGAACCAACGTTATGGGTGTTGGCAATACTGAACATCATACTCAAGTGCATACATTTGTTGAGTATAATGGGGAATCAAGGCACGTTCACTAAAACCTTACAACAAATCATAACAGATTTCGAATTATTGTATCATTTAATATATTTAATATTCTGCGTGTTGGGATTGTTTTGTCATCCTTTCTTCTATTCGGTTTTATTGTTCGATGTAGTGTACAGAGAAGAGACGTTGCTGAACGTGATACGTTCAGTGACACGTAACGGGAGGTCTATACTGTTGACCGCAGTTCTAGCGTTAATCCTCGTGTATATGTTTTCCATAATCGGATACATGTTCTTTAAGGATGATTTCCTTCGGACGGTTTCATCGGTTGAAATTGAGGATTTGGATGAGAATGAAACTTTGGATACTGACATCATGAAACGAGAGAGATTTGTATCGGTCTCGGATGATACGCGGGAAAGAGCATGCGATTCTTTAATAATGTGTATATTGACCACGTTGAATCAGGGATTAAGAAACGGAGGAGGAATCGGGGATATCCTCCGCGCACCTCGAAGCGAAGAACCATTTTTCATAGCTAGAGTCGTGTACGACTTACTCTTCTTCTTCATAGTCATCATTATAATCCTTAATCTCATTTTCGGTGTCATCATCGATACGTTCGCTGATTTAAGAAGCGAGAAACAACAAAAAGAATTAATATTAAAAAACACTTGTTTTATATGCGGGTTGAACCGTTCGGCGTTCGACAACAAAACCGTGAGTTTTGAGGAACATATTAAATGCGAACACAACATGTGGCATTATTTATACTTCGTGGTTCTGGTTAAAGTAAAAGACCCGACGGAATTTACCGGGCCCGAAAGCTACGTTTATTACATGGTTAAAAATTACAATTTGGATTGGTTTCCGAGATTAAGGGCAATGTCGCTTGCGGTACACGAAAGCGAGGGCGAACAAATGGAATGGAGATCGTTACAATCTCAGCTCGAAGCCACGCAAGGCGTTATATCGTACTTATCCCAGCAATTGTCGGAGCTTAAAGATCAAATGACGGAGCAAAGGAAACAAAAACAGAGGATTGGATTGTTGAATTCGACTTCGGGGTATTTGCATAGCATGACGAGGGAATGAAAATCAATTTCGGCTGGGGAAAGCGGGATTTTTCTCGCTCCCCCAGTCCGAAAATGTAGCATGCCTGCTATGGCTACTACTCAGAACAACGAAACTTAGAACAATATTTATTGCCAAATCATGCCAAAATTCTAAAAATGGATTTTTTTTGTGCGGACGGGTTCCTTGTTTGTGGTCCAATTTAAATTTTCACCCAATCAAATTTTATTAATATTTATACCATGACTGTGATCAATCGTTGATACAAGTTTATAGGCTGGCGCGAAGATTTTTTTTGGGGGGGGGGGAAAAACATTCCGAAGATAAAGCATTTAAATGATGGGAAGGTTTTTCGCGCCAGTCGATAAAAAGCACGTTTTACGTAGGAATTTATTTAGTCAATAAATTTTTTAGTATAGTTTTTTGAGATTTATGTAAAAGGATGATTTGAAAATTTTGAGAATTGTTGCGCAATGTTTTGAAATCATCCTCTTTTAAAAAACATCATTTTGACTTTTTAGAGTAAGTTGTTAGTTGTATACTTAAATTGTTACTTTTATATTGTTAGTTCTTATTTTTAAGATGAAAATTAAGGCTGGCTAATTAATGGGGAATGTGTTAAGTATTAATTAATCGTCTCTGAACTGAATTTGTGAATTTATGGAAGAAGAAGATGGAGAGTTCTAAGCTGTCAAATGGCAACTTGCATTGTTGTAATTCAATTTATTCCTCCTCTTCCAACAATCACAATTTAAATTCCTACAAAAATGGCGGATTTCAAATTCGAGATCATGGCAGCTTTTACCTTTTGAAGTAGCTAGTTCTTCACAAATTCACTTTTCGTGTGATAAGTCTGACTTTTGAACACGATTTTGCCTTTTGATCTCAACATATTTTACTTGAAATTAACATTGCCATATTCTCTGCATTTTTCGCTATTCATTCCCTTAATATAGAAATTTAGCCCCAGATTCAGGAGCCTTAGTTTTAATTTTAAAATAATTTTTTTGAAATTTTTTCACATTCCCCGTTATTCAAACCTTCATTAGCCAGTTTTAATAATTTTATTCTAAGTTAACTAAAAAATTTCGTTGTTGAAATGTTACAAAGTTTCGGGCATTTGATATTTACTTAAATCTGAGCGACTCCTAAAATTCTTAATTTACAAGATTTTCAGTAGACTTCACAACGCACACTCGGACCATTTCTTATTTTACTTCCCGTACATTCTCATTTTTTCCCTTTTAAAATACTAGAAAATGACGGCCATGCCATTAACTAAACATAACCTAGACTTTTCGACGCCATTTTAGTTATTTTTTTTCGTGCAAGTATTGGCAACACTGAACCAATTCATTTTAAGAGTTGTCATCTTGAGATTCTTTAGCGTGTTGGAAGATTCGAGTGATCGGTTAATTTTGAACGTCGTTCTCCTTCCTTTGACCGGATAGGCAAAATCAATTCAGGTCTTCTCACTTATTTTTAGCTTATAAAGAAGCAAATTAAGGCGCAGGTATGCAAAATCAACTCTGAGCCCCGATTATATTAAGCTAAATATAGCTTTCGATTGGTGACGTCACGAGTATAGCATGTCCGCCATATTGAAACTAAACGAAAATTAATTTTGTGCTTTAGTGCAGAACTGGAGCAAGTCCATCTTCGATTTGAAACATGTTTCTTATTGTTAACTTATGAAAAGGCCGCCATCTTGGAAATGGACTTGGTCGAGTTTTGCACTGAAGTAAAGAATGATAACATTTGTCTTGGAAACCGGCATAGAACAAATAAAATAGAATTTCATTTGGTAGATTGTTGTTTCCCCATTTGACCGCAGAGATGCCGCCACAGTCGCCATAAACTTCGTTAAGCGAATGTAGCGCTATCTCTAATGATAGAATGGTCAGTTGAATCTTAAACGATCTGCCCCTACTTATTTAAAATTTTAACCAGGTGAGGTTAGGGTCGACTATATCATTCTTATGAACAAAAATTGACCTATCGCAAAAGAACTAAGGTCACTCTCTCCTTCAGGCTCTCTAGGTTTCTTATAAAGCACGGCCATTTTGAATTTCTAACTCAAAAACGCTGCCACCGAAATCCTTTCCTGGGAATATAAAGGAGGCAGTGAACGAGAACCAGGCAGTTTGTTTCGTATAAGAATTCTAGTTAAAGAATAAAATATTGCATTCTAACAGCATGGCGTCCAATTTTCAGTTCATCCGTCTCTTTCTGAAATAAGCATGACGCTGATTTTCATAGTCAATGTGCTCGTGACGTATCTCGTGACGTCACGAATCTAAAACCTATATTTAGCTTATATATTCGAGACCTCAAGTTGATATTGCATAACCTGC
Organism: Liposcelis brunnea; assembly: GCA_023512825.1. Taxonomy (NCBI): domain Eukaryota; kingdom Metazoa; phylum Arthropoda; class Insecta; order Psocodea; family Liposcelididae; genus Liposcelis; species Liposcelis brunnea. The sequence continues at coordinate 70,012 of JAJEOV010000102.1, forward strand.
GCCTTAATTCGCTTCTGCATAAGCTAAGAATAGGTGATCGTCCTCAAATTGATATTGCCTATCCAGTCGGAGGAAGGAGCACGACATAGCCATGTTTTCTTAGATAGTGTTTTGTTAATTGTACAATACTCTATGGCAGCGACACTAGCGCTTTAGTCACGCGTCCGACCGTCTAGGAAATATTTAGTCAGTGGTCGGTACAAGAATAAAATCGCTCAAACTCACTACAATAAACCTTGACAATCATTCTTTGGCCGTCAGTAGCTTTATTTAAAAAAAAAAAATATTTTGTTAAACTTTTATAAATATTTAAAAAAATCTCTTTTGCTGTATAAATATTTTTTTCTCTTTATTTTGTTGGAGTTGTATTTTATGTATATTTCATATAGTTATATATATTTTATGTATCTATATTGTATTTTAAAAATTATCGGATATTATTAAAAAAAAGCGTTGAAATTGTTAAAAATGTTCCGTAATTAACAGGCCTAAATCCTTCAGTGATAAGTGGGGAATCTTTAAACGTCTCGATGCGGGTCTGCCAAGTGTTTGATCAGTCTCGTGGCTTCCTTTATTAATAGTGTTTTTTTTTTTTTTTTTTTTTTAAATCGCCTCATTATGTGAACGTTTAGGTTAAATAATCCGCAGATTAAATTATCAGTGTGTTTATCGATTTCAATGTTTATATAAGGAAGCGTCATGAATTTGTTCGGGTTTATTTAAAAAAAAAAATTATTCATGTTGGGCGATTTTTTTTTCTTGGGTTTATTTATTTTTTGTATCGAGGCAGTGCAAGTTAAACCGGAATGGAAGTTAAAATTTAAATATCATAACGATGAAGAGGTGACACAGTATTTGAGGGAGGTCGTTTATTATTTTCCAGAGTTAGCTTCTATTTATTCTATAGGAAGATCGATCGAACGTAAGTGTGTTGATTTTAGATTTTGATATGTAAGACCTTTTCAAGATGAAGGAAGTGTATTGACATATTGATTATGTTGGATTTTGTGGAATGGGAGAATTTTGTGTCAGAGGGGTTAAGTTTCTGGTACCTCCATTTTGTGACGCAGAATTCTTCCACTCTACATTTTTTTTTTTTTTTGTAATTAGAAAAGGAATTATGGGTTTTGAGGATAACAGCTCCTGCTTCAGGTATATTAGGTACGCCCAATGTTAAATTTGTTGGGAACATTCATGGGAATGAACCGGTGGGGAGGGAATTGTTACTTCATTTTGCACAGGTGATGTAATGTTTAGTCCTGTAGCCAGTATGAATGAAATAAGGGTTTTGGCCTGAAATTTTTGGCGCCTGAGTGTTCATGCTGGTTGCAGGACAGATCCCTTGTGGATTTCTTATGACTGAAAGAGATTTTTGTTTGATTTCAGTATTTAGTCACGAATTACCAGAAGGATGAAGAAGTTAAATGGCTGCTGAATTCCACGGTGATTCATATTCTTCCGAGTCTCAATCCGGATGGATTTGGGAAATCTATCGAAGGAGATTGCATCACAGGACCAGGAAGGTAAATATTTTTTTTTTAAAATTAATATAAATCAAAACTGGGCGGAAATTTTTTATATATTGAAATTCAGGGGAAAATATTTTTGAATGATTTAAGGCTAAAAATTTTTCGGTCGGAAAA